>JAGKTI010031079.1:0-12227 GCA_018397915.1 Birgus latro
CTCTCTCTCTCTCTCTCTCTCTCATCTGTGGTATTTTAAGATACATTTTGGGCTATTTTCTTTTGCATTATATTGTACATATTGTAAATTTGCTCTCTCTGTCTCTCTCTCTCTTATCTATGGTATTTTAAGATACATTTTGAGCTATTTTCTTTTACATTATATCGTACATATTGTAAATTTGCTCTCTCTCTCTCTCTCTCTCTCATCTGTGGTATTTTAAGATACATTTTGGGCTATTTTCTTTTACATTATATTGTACATATTGTACATTTTACTTTATTTCCACACCACCCAGTAAGTAAAACTTTTGTAAGGTGTGGGCTGGCTGAGCTGTCATTGTGTCTGTGTCAAGGTCACAAATGAGTGTGACACGAGGAAGCTTTCCCCAGCTGAGACTGGGTCTGTGTTGCCAGTCACAAGGGTTTAATGTTTTGTTTTGTTTTACTAAGAAATCTGGAATATTTTTACTTATACTCCTGCACATTATCTTATAATCATAATTGTGACATTATTACCCACCCCAGAACTATGGTAAAAGCAGATAAAAGTGACAACATTTTTTTAGCTGTAAAATATTTATGCCACATTTCTGTATTGCCATATAAATATTTTATAAATAATAAGTTTTTTGTTCTTCCATATATTATAATACATACATTAAAAATTTGTATTCATATGTGTTTACCTTATTTGCGATGCGATTTACAAATATAACAGCCGTTTCACATTGCGGGTTTGGCAAACTTAGCAACACTGTACACAGGGTCCGGCCCCACCAAACACGCCACTTTAAGTTTGTACCACTATAGAGCGAGAGTGATTGGATGAAGTTCAGGGAGTTGTTGCCTCTCCTGACATTGAGAGGGTTCTCCCTTCATACTAAGGGATCTTTGTACAGTATGTGAAATGTGTTAGGAGTGTAATGCTGTACAGTAGTGAGACATGAGCAGTAAAAGAAGAGGATTAGGTGGATGTGCAGTGAATCCTTGAATGCGAGGCCTGGGGGGGGCTAGGTTTACGACAGAAGAGTTAAGAGGAAGGGTGGGAATGGAGTTTATTGGTGTTGTGATGAGGAGAGGTAAATTGAGATGGTCTGGGCATATAGAATGGATGGGGGATGACAACTGGGTGCAAAGAGTGAGAAGTATTAACAATGGGGACAGGGTGAAAGACCTGGGACTAGGTCATAGAGTGTGACTTCAGATATAAGGGACCGAATACGAAGGCTACAAGAGATCGAGCAGCATGGACAGCCACAATTAGGTGACCAAGGCCAAAGCATGCAAGCATGTTGGAGCCCTTATAATCGAAATGACCTCCGTTGGTCTCTCCTGAATTACTGTGTAACATATGCAGTCTCAGTTAATCTGACAAAACAATTCATCTATTAAGGCTCTGGAACCAAGGATGCTGTATATGAAATACGGACAGTAAATATTCAGCAATAAAAATGAGTGAATTTTTACATATGAACACCATCTCCACTACACTAACTACTCAGTGTTCTGAAACAGAGAGATCAGATGATAATGTTTAAGGAGTAGGTCACTGCAAGGATGATACAAGTGAAAGTTAGTATAAATGAAATATAGTTTAATTTTAACCTAGGTAGGGACACAAATGATGCAACATTATATTTTATCCCAGGCCGGGGCACAACTGAGGCAACATTCATTCCACGATAATTAAAGGATTTATGGTATATCTCCGAAAGAACAGAAGCTGTTATACATTTTGAAGATTAGATGTTTTTGACCAAGTCCTTAGGGTGGTAGTAGAACAGGCTGTGATAAGGCTTTGTGTAAGCTAATGAAAGAATTGCCAGGGTGGTGATGCATGACATATCAACTTTGTGAATTTAGGCTATGTGTGTTGGTAAATATGAACGACAGCAACACAGGGATTCAAGCTGTTTTCTTAATACCAACGTTCATAACCAAAGTAATTTTAGTATTCCAGAAGATACATTGTAGGTAATTAACATTAAATTTTCAACAAAAGAAATAAAGAGAACACGCAAATTAAACCTACTTTCCGGTATAAATAAAGCTGCCTGAACAACACCCATGACAGCGTGTGTACTGCCGATCCTGCTGACTGAAGGCGCAAGTGCATCAAACATATTAAAATCGTATGTAGCTACACAATTTAATTACCATACATTTAGATACCTATAGGTATCTAGAAAAGTGTCACCTAACTGAGGGGGCTTTGCCCCCCCAGACTCCCCCATTTAGCAGTGGGAACCTATCTGAGGTGCTTCATCCCCCAGAACCCCCAGTGATTATACCTTACCTAACAGTGTGTAAATGAAAATGTGCATCGCATAAACCTTGTGCCAAAATAGTATCATGCATTTAAAGCATTCATTAATCATGGCCAATCGTCACACAACCATGCAATGGCGAAGGTAGGTGCAATGGGTGTGATCATAAAGCAAATCTTTAATATACATCACACAGAGACATCCACTAAAATACTGTATGATACATGTTAGTAAAACAGCATTTGGTGATTAAATTAAACCACTTCACATTCATTTTTGTTTTTGAAGGTTCCAAAATGCTTGCATGCATTGGCCTTGGTCACCTAATGGCAGCACTCCATGATGCTCCATCTCTGCCAACTTCCCTATCAGTCTGTCAGGACTCTAAAATATCTTAAATAATAGCTAGCAGCACAAATAACATCTATATGTCAAGCCAGGCCCATAGAGTAGGAAACAAAGCAGCATTCTTTTCTCACCAAGGGCAGGCTGGAAACACCCATTGCAATTTCCTGCCATGGGAAGCTGAATAAGGAGAACACACATACACACATACAGGCTTCTAGAAACTTCCAGTCCACATGACAAAACACTCATACACAAGAGAGAGGAAATATAGATTAGAATCGGGAGAGAGAGAGAGAGAGAGAGAGAGAGAGAGAGAGAGAGAGAGAGAGAGAAGAGGGGTCTAGCAAGAGGCTGCGAGAGAGTTAGCTAACATAAAACACTCAGTGTTCTATCTATCTATCTATCTATTGCCAGACGCCTCAATCCCGAACGGGATGGCCACAAACAAATCGCCTCCATGTCACTCTGTCCCCTGCCATTTCACTACCACACTCCCAACTCACACCCCCCTCTCTCATATACCTCTCCACTCCATCCCTCCATCTCATCCTCGGCCTCCCCCTCCCTCTCGCCCCCTCCACCTCACTCACATACACTCTCCTCGTCAATCTTTCACTCTCCATCCTCTCCACATGCCCAAACCCCCAGAGTTAATCTTGAGTTTTCCTCTTGAAGACAATAAAACTACAGTCAACCCCAGACTCATCTTTAACTTCTCCCATCATTGACCACAAGTGACCTGAAGTTATCTTACAAATCTACACGCTGTTAACTAGAGCTCGGCTACGACTATGACCCCATCAATTACAAGATTGACATATTATTTTGGAAGCAATTACAAGATTGAGGAGTCCCTTAACCCTGAGGCCACACTCAATGACCTCATCCCAGGTCTTTCTTGTCTACCTCTCGCTACCCTACCCCCAACATTAACACTTCTCACTTTCTGCACCCAATTATCATCCCCCATCCTCTCCACATGCCCAAATCATCTCAATCCACCTCCCCTCATCACAACACCAATACACTCCAGTCCCATCCTACCTCTCAACTCTTCCATCGTAGACCTAGCGCCCCCAGGCCTTGCTCTTAAGGACACACTGTACATCCACCTAATCATTGCCATTTCTGTACATCTGAGCCTGCAGATATCTTATTCCTTTACTGCCCAGGACTCACTGCCATACAGCATTACACTCCTAACACATGCTTCATACAAAGATCCCCTAGCACAGAGGGAGAGCCCTGTCAATGTCAGGAAAGGCAACAGCTCCCTGAATTTCTTCTTACCACTTCTCACTCTAGCCAATGAGCTAGCTCCTGCCCCACCTCCAGCACATAACATGTCTCCCAAATAACAAAACTCTTCCACTCAAGATACTCACCAGCAAGCTCAATCCGTTTCTGCCTGGTAATATCCACATGCTCTCCCTGACACACCGCACAAATAATATCACATTATCTCATAGTCTACCTCTAATACCACTACATCTCTTATGCATCCACTTATCACAAACACTGTACAAGGTGGAATTACTTCCCACAGACACAAACTTCACACCTTTCACTTACAATCAGAAGAAGAACAACATCAGCAACCTCAAGCACTCATCTGCCTGAGGACCAGATAACATAAGTAACATACACCTTAAACACAGTGGACCACAAGGCATACAAGCACTCACCAACATATCAAACTACAGCTACTCACACAACATAATACCCAACATCTGGAAGCATGGCACTATCATCACTATCCCCAAACCCAACAAAGACTCCACGTTACCTTCCTCACACCGCCCCATCTCACTCCTCTGCACCCCCTCCAAAGTCATTGAAAGACTGGTACTAAAACTAGTTACACCTCACACCCCCCTAGCCCCATCACAACATGGTTTTAGGCCACTACACTCCACAAACATTCTTCTTACAGACCTTACACAAAGAGTTTTTGATGGCATGAATTCAGCCAGGCCACCACACAGAACACTCCTTGTCACACTAGACATTAGTAAAGCTTTTGATTCCATCTTCCGCCACAACCTCACAAACAAAATATTCAACACAAACATGCACAATAACACAAAAAGATGGCTGGCAAACTACTTAGCAGGGAGATATGCACATGTAACTTTTGCTGGTCAGTCCTCGAACATCAGAAACTTCACAAATGGCATCCCCCAAGGATCTGCTTTGTCTCCTACACTCTTCAACCTATACATGCATGACATACCCACACCCCACACACAACAAATACACATAGCTTCCTATGGAGATGACATAACACTTACAAGCACACATCAAAATGCAAACACAGCCACACACATCCTCCAACCTTACCTCAACACACTACACAAATGGTTCACCACAAACAGACTCACAATAGCCCCAGCCAAAACTACAGTGACCCTTCTCACAAACTGGACAGCAGAACACAGTCACATTCCACACCTCACCGTAAATAACACTCCCCTACCACACACACACACACACACACACACACACACACACACACACACACACATACACACAAAATCCTTGGTGTAACATGCAATACATCAATGTCATTTAAACAACACATCACAAACATCAAAAATAAATTAACACCTAGACTCAATGCCTTGAAGTCACTTGCCCATACAACATTTGGACACAACAAAGAAACCACCACCACAGTATACAAACAATATATACGTTTAGTAATGAATTATGCAAGCCCTGCTTGGGCTCCTAACCTCACTAAAACAAACTATAACACTCTTCAGACCATACAGAACAAGGCCCTAAAAATAATAACAGGCTGCACAGCTACTACACCTACAGACCACCTACACCAAGAAACCAAAGTCCTCAAAGTCAAGGATCATCTAGACATGATGTCGTGCCGTGAATTTTAACACTATAGCACGCTTTCAGAATGAGAATTCCACCGCTGTAACACCAGTGTAACGGTTAGAACTTTGCACTGTATGAATTAATTTGATGTTTACTGATTACTGATTACTACCGAGGAAGAAATCCTAGAATTTTTAAAGAAGGCCTCGTAAATTGATTACCACTAGGAAGAAATACCAACAGGTAGAAGTAGATTTAATTTGGTATGCTGCCACCCAGCGATTGCCAGGAAAGAAGTTATTAGTCCCGTACAGTGAAAGTTGGGACACTGAGGCCTAGGAACAGCAATCAGGGTAGCGTGAGAAAATATGAGAGAGTGAATTTTATAGACAGTAACATACCTTGCAGGCCACTCGATCTCACAATCAACTTCCCAGAGGAATGTAGACCAAACACATAAGAAAATCTAATTAACTAAGATTTACTATCCTTAACTTACATAAAATAAAATTTACCTTTGAACAAGAAAAAGTAACTAGTACACAGTTATATTTCAGTCTGATACCTCCAGATTAACTGGGAAAAATAATGCTCTCTCCTCCACAGAGAATAAATCAAGCTGACTCACATAACACGATACAAAACTAATTATCGAGAAAATACCACCACTGAAGTTCCTTGGGCTTTTACACTCAACAAGATGTTGATAATACTGCAAACAGATGAATTACTCGTCCGATACATAAAATACATACATTAGGAATACACACAACTCGACCTCTTAACCCTACACGAGGTACACAAGTAAAGAGAAAAAGAATGCTACAAAATTCTGGCGTGACTTGCAAAAACCACGGACTCAAATGGACTCATAGTATTTTCCCAGGTTCACAACTTGTCACCAAGGATTACTCTAGATTTAGTATATTCACCCCTAATTTCCATGGGTTTACACATTATGACATATCTATGTATATGATCGGTTGCACAAGAATGATCCAATATATAATATCACAGAGCTTGCAATACCCTGTATGTTAGAAAAAAAAAAACAACACTACAAAACACACTCGCTTTTAACAAGGATATTTCACTTTAAGAGAAAAGGCTTTACTAAGTGGACCATACGAATACATAATCGACAACTATGCATAAAGAAATTAACTAAGTGGAACTGTGTAAGGGCTTTGGCAATTAGGACTACGAGTCTTTTAGTAGACGGCAACCAGACTTCATGACGCCACACCGATAATCTGTGGATGAGTCCTCTCGATATGAGATAACAGCTCGAAGTCACATAAAGGAATTGGGAAATATTATCAGACAACTCACTTTATATATATAGTTAGAATGAAAACCAATTATTGAGACATATGGGGGGAAACAAAAAAATTTACTCTAGACCGACCTGTGGATGCGTCCTCTCGATATGAGATAACAGCTCGAAGTGAAGGCTTGCGGCAAGGACGCTCGGTAAATCCCGCAATGCTCTACAACGGATCTGGCTTCGACTTATTACTCTACAGTTTACTTATTATACAATCATCAAGGAACTTGCAACAAGGAATTTTCTCTCTCCTCTACTTAGACAAAATGACTTATGATGATTTAAATTTTTTTGCAGTAACATGGGTCTAACAGTTTAAACCGAAGCCTAAACTCACGCGTTCACTTAATTATTTCCATGCGTCACCTTTGTCTGGCCTACGTGATCTGCCGACAGTGAAAAATAAATAATTTTCGCGGCTATGAATGACTATAATCAATAATCAGACTTTACCTAAGCTCATAGACATTATCATTCAGTACAACAAGATGATAAACACAAACTCAACTACAAAATTCTGAATTCAAAGTGCAAATACAACTTATCGCGAATTTTAATCTTGAATTAACTTCCTTCGCCTCTTTATCAAAAACAGAACATGAATTTGTGCGTCCAACCCGCTCCACGCGGTCTTACATGTTAATAATATTACTCTCCTGTTACACTTTAACTAAGATCAAGCCCAAAAAATGAATTACAAGGTCCACTTCCCATACTTTGCATCATCTAAACAGGGTCCAGAACTACACTTACACCATACATAAACTAACGTAAATTACACTTATATTACACTTGCATTAAACTTAAACTAACTTATATTACACTTATACTACTTATACTATACTTATATTACACTTAAAAGTTATGCTTATATTACACCTATAATTATGGCACTACAATGAGAGGCACCCAAATTCTCACTGCAGCCTCCACAAACCCACAACATCCACTAAACTACATGGCAGCACATCCACACACACCAAGGAACATCAAAACAACACCCAGCACATGATATCATACACACACACACACACACGGGTCGTGGAGGGTCGGAGTTGGAGCTGCTCCTGGACTGAGAGAAATAATCACTGAACCAGTGGCGAAAAGGAGACAACCTATTGTGATTATGTGGTTGAATGCGTGAGTAATGGTCCCGTCGGATATTAGTAAAAAAAAAAAAAAAACGCAGGTTTCGGCCCGAAAAATACAAGACAGTGAAAAAGTAAGTTTCAATATGGTTGTATCATGGCGGAGAGAGACGGAAGATTGTTTACAACTGGCGAGGGGGAATTTGTGGGCTTCTCTGAAGAAAATGTTAGTAAAGGAAGTGATAAGCTGCAACAAACAGCATGAGCAGAGAAAACGGCAGAGAGGAATTTCCAGGAATTAAAAAAGGTATGGGAAGTAATTAGAGAGTTACAGGAACGGACCTTAGAGCAGGAGAGAGAGATCAAAGTCCTACAGAGTAAATTGGAAACAGTTAACACACGTAGTGAGGAACAAGAAAAAGAAGTCACGGAATTAAAGGTGAGTAATGAGTCCGCATCAAATGAAATAAAACAGCTCAAGAGGGAGAATAAGAGGTTGGAAGAAGAAAGGGACAGAATAAAAAGTAAACTAGATGAGTACGAATCAAAATCGAGGAGGCAAGATGAGCATATTCAGGAAATCAAGGAGCAACATAAGGGGTGGAAGAAAATACAGGAGGAAGGAAATGTAAATTTGAAGGAGATCATAGAACAACAAAGTAAGGAAAAAATGGAGAAGGAAGTGGTTAGAGTACTAAGAAGTAGAGAATCTTTGGTCAGGGATGTAGCAGATAAGAAAAAATGTGTGATAATATCAGGAATAAAAGAAAAACGAATGACAGTAAGATCTGAAAGAGAGAGAGAGGAACTGGGCAAAGCTAAAGAAATAATATCAGTGGTTATGGAGGGAAACAATGAAGCCCAAGAAGAGACTGAAGAAGTGTTTAGGTTAGGAAAGTACGAGGATGGTGGGGCAAGGCCTTTGAAAGTAAAGTTTAAGTCTCAAGTAATAGTGAATGAAATCATAAGTAGAACGTGGAAATTGTCAGATAAAGAGAGGTTTAAAAATGTTTGGATTAGGAGAGATGCAAATGAAGAGGAAAGAGCTAAATTAAAGGAGTTAGTAAAGGAAGCAAAGATAAAAAAACGAACAGCGAATGGAGAAAGAGAAGACAGAGTTCTATTGGAGAGTTATGGACCAGAAATTGAGAAAGTGGTACCGACAGAGGGAAGGTGAGACGAGAGTATAAAAAATGATGAAAAAAGTTTGAAAGTGGCGTACACAAACATTGATGGACTAATATCGGCAAGGTTAGAAGTCAATGATTTTTTGAGGGTACACGAACCTGATGTTATGTGCTTTGTAGAGACTAAATTGAAAGAAGATACTGATATTCATATGGGAGGTGGGAAATACAAATTTTGGAGAAGAGACAAAAAAGAAAAAATGGGGGGAGGAGTGATGATAGCAGTGAAGGAAAATATAAATGTAGATACTGTGGAAATGGCAGAGAGAAGGGTCGAAGCAATAAATATGAAATTACAAACTGGGGAAAATGGTAAGACAGGTATGGCAGTGGTATATGTTCCCCTTAAGACGAGAGCATGGAATGATGATGAATACCAGGAGATGTTGTCAGACATGGTTAGTTATCTACAGAAAGTGATCGAGGGAAGCAACAATATAATCCTAATGGGTGACTCTAATTGTAAAGATGTGAACTGGGAGGAATGGGACTCAGGAGGCAGCGAAGATTCGTGGGGACTAAATTGTTAAATATAGCAATGAATAATGTAATGACGCAGTGGGTTAAAGAAGAGACACGATTCAGAGGTGATGACACACCAGCAAGATTAGATTTGCTACTATCCAAAGAACCTGATGTAATTGAATCTTTAAATTATCTGTGTCCTATAGGAAAAAGTGATCAAGTGGTCACTGAGTTCCAGATGATAACAGGGAACGTGGTGCCAAGAGATGAGCTTTATAGGCAAGGAAGATACAACTTTGGGAAAACAAACTTTGCAGAACTGAGAAAATTTTTTGAAAATGCAGACTGGAGAAAATTCAGAGAAACAAGAGAGATACAGAGGAAGTGGGATATATTTTTAGACCTCTACAATTTGGGAGTGGAAAAATATGTGCCAAGAGTAAGTGGGAAAGAAAACAGGAAAAAGGTGTGGTTTAACAGGTGTATGATAGCGAAAAAAGAGAGGGACATGGCATGGAACAAATGGAGAAAGAGAGGTAATATCAGAGGAAAGGAAGAATATAAAAGAACTAGAAATGAATATACAAGAATACGTAGAGAGGAAGAAAGGAATTTTGAAAAAGGTATAACTGATAAATGTAAGGATTAACCCAAATTGTTTTATAGATTTGTTAATGGCAAATTGAAGCAAAGGGAAGGAATCACCAAACTGAAAGTAGAAGGAGAGGTCTACAAGGATGCAGTAATGCAAGCTGAAGTAATGAACAAATGTTTCCAATCGGTTTTCACTAAGGAAGGGGAGTTTGTGGAAGGAGAGAGAGTGATTAGAAATGTAGTGATAAAAGATATAAAAGTGGAAGTGCAGGAAGTGTATAAATTACTGGGAACTCAAGATGTAAGGAAAGCCCCAGGACCAGATGGAATCTCTAATTGGGTACTGAAGGAATGCAGAGAACAACTGGCAGATAAGATTCACAATTTAATTGTGCTCCTTGGAAGAGGGGAAAGTACCTTGGGAATGGAAGAGGGCAAATGTGGTGCCAATCTATAAGGGAGAAAACAAGGAAGAACCCCTGAATTATAGGCCAGCGTCCCTAACCAGCATGGTTGCAAAATTGAGTGAGAGAATCCTGAAAGATAGATGGATAAAATACCTGGAAGAGATGAATATTTTGACAAAGTCAGTTTGGATTCAGAAGTGGAAGGTCATGTGTTTCCAACTTGTTGAGCTTTTACTCAAGGGAGATTGACGTGCTGCAGGAGAGAGACAGTTGGGTGGATTGTGTGTACTTAGATCTGGAGAAGGCCTTCGACAAGGTGCCCCACAAGAGGCTGTTATGGAAATTAGAGCATATAGGAGGACTGAAGGGAAGACTCCTGGAATGGATGAGAGACTTTTTGAGTGACAGACAAATCTCTATCTATCTATCTATCTATCGCCAGATGCCTCAATCCCGAACGGGGTGGCCACAAACAAATCGCCTCCATGTCACTCTGTCCCCTGCCATTTCACTACCACGCTCCCAACTCACCCCCCTCTCTCATATGCCTCTCCATTCCATCCCTCCATCTCATCCTCGGCCTCCCCCTCCCCCTCGCCCCCTCCACCTCACTCACATACACTCTCCTCGTCAATCTTTCACTCTCCATTGTCTCCACATGCCCAAACCACCTGAACGTGTTTCTCCTAACGCTTCCCATCACGTCCTCAACCACACCACAACGCTCCTTCACTTCCTCATTTGTTAGTCTGTCTCTCCATGTGACGCCACATGCTCCTCTCAGATAACTCATTTCCACTGCTCTCACTCTTGACTTCTGTCCTTCCAACAGGGTCCAAGCTTCACTTCCATATGTCAGAGTTGGTATCACAATACTATCATGTAACAACTTTTTCACTTCCATGCTCACCTCCCTGTTTCTTATCACTGATTTCAACGAACCAGCAACCTTCCTTCCCTGCTGTACCCTTTCGAGCACTTCACCCTCCAGACTACCATCCTTACTCATTACACTGCCCAAGTACTTAAATTCACTCACATTCTCCATATCCTTCCCATCCAATCTCACTGTACACTCACTGGCTTCACTTCTCTCGAAGACCATCACTTTACTCTTCCCCACATTCACCTTTAGATTCCGTTTCTTACACACTCTCCCAAACTCATCTACCAAGCCTTGCAGCTCCCCTTCGTCTTCACTCAACAACACAGTATCATCTGCAAACAACAGTACAGGGAGTTTCCAAACACTGCCCTCTCTCACTAGGGCCGCTCCAACATCCACTGCCCGACCTTGTATCTCTTTTATAACCCCATCCATGTACAGATTGAACAACCATGGAGACATGACACATCCTTGTTTCAATCCAACCTTCAAATGGAAAGATTCACTCAGTTTGCCATCCACACGCACTGCAGCCTTAGCACCCTCATACATACTCTTCACTGCCTTCAACAACTTCCCATCCACTCCATATATTCTTAATACCTTCCACAAACCTTGTCTATCCACCCTGTCATATGCTTTCTCCAGATCCATGAAGGCTGCATACAACTTCTTGCCCTTCTCTAGAAACTTTTCCACTAAGGATCTAAGAATGAATATCTGGTCTACACAACCTCTTCCCTTCCTAAAACCTCCTTGTTCTTCTCCAACTAATTCCTCAGTAATTTCCCTAACTCTGTCAATAAGTATCCTACCATATA
>JAGKTI010031081.1:0-12227 GCA_018397915.1 Birgus latro
GAGAGAGAGAGAGAGAGAGAGAGAGAGAGAGAGAGAGAGAGAGAGAGAGAGAGAGAGAGAGAGAGAGAGAGAGAGAGAGAGAAGAATGGCACAGGATATCTGATACTGGTAAATGAGCACCGGACACTGAACACGAAATATACTCGACATTTCGAACACTGACCACATGGCACCATATATTACACACGACAAAGGCAGAGACACTTCGAACACTGAACAAGGGACATTAAATATTTGGCACGACACTGACACAAACATTTTGAACACTGAACACGTGACACCAGATATCAGACACGATACAGACAGACATTTCGAACACTGAACACATTATATCAGATGTGTCCGATACTGAACACTGGCTACAACACTGCTAAACATCACATACTACATCACATATCACATACTATACTCTTTTCACTCTACCATGCCCTCAAATTGCCACTTCCGCACTCTGAACGTTGAGCTGCAAAAACATATTAACAATGCAATATGATGCAAGTCACGAAGAAGTACTACGGAAAAGATGCACAACTGTAGCACTGTCTGTTTCTTCCACTAACCCTACGTGAAATAAGCTGCAAAAAAAAAACAAATCCTGGGCCATGTTAAAGTAGAGATAGTATAGTGACTGCATCACACACACTTTACATTTGTCACCCTATCACAAATCACATACCTGTCACTGCACCACGCATCACTCGCTATTCACGACATCACACATTTCATCCAAGGTACAGGACACCTGAACATATCCATATGACACAATAAATATAACGACAAACCGTACTGAGCATAAGAACTGAACACACGGCGCACTACACTGAGCACATGACAGACTGCACTAAGCACGTAACACAGCACGACACACTACACTATGCCTACTGTACATTGCACTTAGCATATCAGGTGAACGTATGGCACACTGTAATCAGGACTGAGTACGTGACACCCTGCAGTGAATATGACACAGCACTGAGCACATGACACTTAGAACATAGCACACTGCAATGAGCACATGATGTTATGTACTTGGCACATTGCAATAAGCACATGAAGAAGGACCTGGCACATTGCAGTGAACACATGAAACTAAGAACTTGGCACATTGCAATGAGCACATGACACTAAGGACCCGGCACATTGCAATGAACAATGACACATGACACTGAGAACTTGGCACACTGCAATGAACACATAACACTAAGAACCTGGCACACTGCAATGAACAATGACACATGACACTAAGAACTTGGCACACTGAAATGAGCACATGACGCTAGGAACTTGGCACTTTGCGATGAACACATGACACTAAGAACTTGGCACACTGCAATGAACAACGACACATGACACTAAGAACTTGGCACACTGCAATGAGCACATGACGCTAAGGACTTGGCACTTTGCAATGAACACATGAAACACTGCACTGAACACATAACACACTGCACTGGGTATATGACACGCTCCACAGAGCACATGACACACTACACTAAGAACGTGGCACTCTGCACTGAGAACATGAGACTAAACTTATGGCACACTGCTCTGCATACATGACTCACTGAACACATGACACACAACGCAGCGGAAGGACATGGTGTTACAGACAGCCCTGTAATGTCACACTTCGGGGAACCTGTCACAACTACCACTCGTCACTGCTCGTAACAATGACTGACAACCACCACCGCTACCAGTATCCACAACTACCACTGTATTCCACGAACTACATTTTCTGTTTTGTTGTTGTTTTCTTTTTTTAACATCCTCGTCGACCCCCCTTACAAATGTGTTACGGGACGGCCAGGTATGAGCATCACGCCTGGGCCTTATTTTCTCTATACATCAACCTAGGGAGTCGCTGCAAACCGCTGATCTCTTGCTTATACCATCTATGACATTTTCAGGTGCTGGAGAGGGGCGCCTTCATGTGATGGCACCGATATAACTGGGTGGCTCAACTGCCCAATTATACAAACGTCCCTCAGTTCCCTCCCTATCCCCAAGAGGACGATGGTGGACTGAAGGAGGAGCGGAATTTCAGCTTTCAGTTCACCGGGTTCACATTTCAGATGAACCTTGGGCTCAACCTACTACCGCCACTACACTACATTTTCAACAACGAGAATTTGATACAGTACAATGAACATTTTTTTTCATGCTACAGGGCTTATTGAAGCATAGATACTGAACTTAACTACAACACAACAATTTAATATTTCCCCTATTGATACATTAGGATCGAACCTGTGGCATTAGGATTACCAACTCACTATTAAAAACCACATCTAGCCCTATCAATTGAACACACAACCACACACACACACACACACACACACACACACACACACACACACACACAAACCCAACCAAACAATCCTTCACACTACTTCAACAAGTCTACTATATCTACAATCTGCTACACCTCGCCCCCCCCAACAAAAAAAAAAAAATAATCACCAACATTACTAACATACAAAACCCACAGCTCCCTTCTCACTACAACAGCAAAAGCAGCCTATCTCTGCTATCGCACCAACTCTAATTAACACTATTAAAAACCCCAACAATCCTTCTCTCTACAATAGCAACAACAGCCTACCCACAATCAACTACGCCAACCACTGTCCACCATAAAAATCATTCCCGAAACTAACACCCTAGCGATTACAACAACCCAACCTCATCCGACCTAGCCCAACCTAACCATCACACTGTAACCATGGCAACCACCGACACCAGGATAACTAAGAACCTTCCTATGATTGTTCTTATACTTTCAGAGAATATTATTCAGATTAAAGAGAGACACACGGCACTAAAGGGGCTAAAAATATCTCCACCGACCCTCTCACCATGACATACCTCTCCTCAGCGTTGCTGTACTTCAGACGTTACGGGCGATTTCAGTTCCAACAGAGTGATCTGATCATATTTCCAAATAAGCTGATATTCGTGACTACAAAGCCAATACCGAAAGAGACAACAAACTTAGAAAATAACAGTTGGACTCAAGGATCGATAATGCTGTGAACGTTTTTGCTCGCCAACCAAATATAAAATCAGGCCAGGTCAAGCTAAATACGATGCTGAGTTTTGTGCTTTGCGGCTGGTTCGAATGTGTTGTGACAGTTTTTGGTCTTTGCGCCAAACATAAGTATTACATAACCAGCAATAATGCCTACAAACACAGTCATCTTCCGAAACTTGACACTGGCCTGTTATAAAGAGGTTAGGTTAGGTTTAATCAGGGTAGATATAGTTAGGAAGTTTCGTTTTATGGCTAGAGGGCGTTTTTTTTTTTTTTTTTTAGTGCAACATGAATACTAAATAACCTACAGGTGTGCCTACAAACGCTGCCATTTTCCCCACCCTGATCCTGGCCCATTACCAACAGGGTGGGTGGGACAGGAGACGCTACGCAAGGTTCTGTACGGTTAATGTTTAGGTTAGGTCAAGTTAGGTTAGGTTACGCTGGCTGGATTAGGTTAGTTTGGGTTAGGCTAGGAGTGTTCGCTTTACGGTTGGTTAGATGATGACTACTGATAACCCTACCAGCGCAGCCCTTTTTGCCCGCCCTGACCCTGGCCGGTTACCAAGAGGGTGGGTGGGATAGGTTAGCTTGTGCGTGGTAAGGGTGAGCTGTGCATGACTTAATTCACTGTGTACGGAGTTAGTGTAAACCTGGCCCCTGTGTACACTTAAACATGTACACGACACTCGGCAAACACCGACGTACATGTGAGGTGGCAGGCAGAGAGGGGAGGGGGGGAGAAAAGGGGGAAGATGAGGAGGAAGCAGAGAAGGATGAGGAAAAAGAAGAGGATAAGGGAGAACGAGAGAGAGAGAGAGAGAGAGAGAGAGAGAGAGAGAGAGAGAGAGAGAGAGAGAGAGAGAGAGAGAGAGAGAGAGAGAGAGAGAGAGAGAGAGAGAGAGAATTTTGAAAAGACCGAGAAATAATGCAGCAATGGCACTTTAAGGTCTACTTTGATTAACTTCCTTGATATAACCACTAACACTGATCCATTTATAATTAGCCACCTTCTCGTAAATTCGGCGAGATTTACTGGGTTAACAAGTAATAAGAGGGATTACTAAGCGCTAAGACCAAAACTACATCGCATAATGTGTTTATGGACACTGAAGAGTACTTATGGTCAGGGTAACGTCAGATTTTTTTTATACTCAGCTGAGAAGAGTAAAAGCATGAACGTGTAATTCTGTCATCTCCAGCTAGAGAGAGAGAGAGAGAGAGAGAGAGAGAGAGAGAGAGGGAGAGAGAGAGAGAGAGAGAGAGGGTGGGGGTCCCCCGGAAAAAATCTAGAATCACTTTAGCTACTTAGAAAGCAAGATTAACTGACCTACCTGGATCACCTATTAAAAATGACCCAGTGAATGCATGACAAGGAGATAACATTTGAGCAAATTATAATTTAAGCTCAACTTAAAAGGTTAATACATCCCCCCCACCCCACCCCACCTCNCCCCACCTCCCCCCCCCCCCCCAAAAAAAAAAAAAAAATCAGTAGCTGCAACAGGATCTGGCAAGCGCCGACAACTTTTCCCCCCTCACCTGCCGGGATGCAGACGACATATTCCGATGCGCCATTGTTTTTTATGCCAGTCAACTCCACCCCCCCACACCCCACCGTCTCCCCAGCTCAGACGTTTATCGCCGCTTTCACTACGTCTACAACGAAAACAAACCAAGTAAAGAACGAACGATTAGTCCCATGAATAAAATGAATGGTAATGGGTGCAGTATGGAAGGCACTAACCTACCCACGTTTACGAATAAATAGCTGTCATTTCACTTACAACAAACATATAACAAAACAACGCAGGGATAAAAGGGTTAATAAAACTATATTACAAGGGCAAAACGACAGACATTAATCCAGCTAACGATTGATGAAAACAATCTGAAGACAGGGTATCATTATAATTATATAAAATAAAAACAAATGTAGGTAAGATGGCAGTAAACATTATTTTTAAAAAGGAGAATAAATAATATAAATTTTGGAGAATACAAACGACAGATAATGACGGAAAGTGTGAAGAATGGGTGCCATTATATATAATGTAAAAGCACATCTAAACCATCTTGTAAAGGTAAAAAGTCAACACACATTACATATAAAGAAGAGGTGAAACGGGAGAGGAAAAAAATTATATATGTCTACGAGAGTACAAGCACAGACATTTACCAAGCTAACGAGTAATGGAAAGTGAAGCAAGGGTGCCATTTTAAACACGGCAAACGCACACCAAAAACAACGAATTGCATAGGTATGAGTCAATATCCATTCCAAACAGAGGCCAGGTAAAATAAGAAGGAAAAAAATATATATGTTTGGGAGGATAAAAGCACCAGCCATTTAACCAGCCAGCGAGAGATGGAAACAATAGGAAGAAAGGGCATGCCATCCTTGACTTTTCCCAACTGACCCGACCTTGAGTAAGTTGCAGAGGCTCGCTAACGTGCCAGATTCACTCGCCAAATTTATGACCCTGCTCTGACCCATTAAAAAAAATAAAAAAAATAAATCAAGAACGATTCCATTTTCACTTTTAGCGCCATATGGGACGGCCTGAATGTCACTCTTCAAGGCAAGCTGGGGTGACAAGAGATCATCGTGAGAGTATATATTGTTCTTTATCTTGTTTAATGGAGAAGGAAAAAGTGAAAAAAGTTGTATGAAATAATGACAAAATAAACATGAACAACAACAACAAACATCATCATCATCATCAACAGCAACAACAATAATAATAATAATGATAAAGATGTCATCCATCCCTCATCCAATCCTCTACTGCCTATGAAACCACAGCATAGGGGATCGTGGCTAGGCTTCTTAGTTCATGCATTTATGACAAAGGTGACCAATCTCTCATACGCGAGTGGCACTACTTGAGCATTATACCCCAACTATCCCTTAGGGCACGTCCACACGTGCCCTCGAACGTATGTTGGCAACAGAGCTGGCAACATTTTGGGGTACATGTATGCAGCAGTATTTGGACAGATGTATACAAACATGTTTCAATGCAGCTTCGAACACTGGCAGCAGAGGCGATGGGATAAGTGTGTCCATACCAGGCAACTGAGACTTCATCATGATGTTGCCAACATGACCTGGACGCTGCTGTTCCCAACAAGTTTGCAGCGTGTTCGTTACGGTGTTGCTTACAAGTTGCCAACACCTGTTCCAGCACCCTAAGGCCCATATCTGATTGGAGGGTCTTTAACTCACACGACCACCAGACATCCATAAAATAATAATAACAGTAGTAGCAGTAGTAGTAGTAGTAGTAGTAGTAGTAGTAATAATAGTAATTACTCGTAGTGGTTGGTGGGGGCGCTCACCATCCATTCACTCGATGTAGCATTGCTATCGGGTGCCTGACCTTTCCTCTTTTCCTTCTTTCCATCCTCCCTCTCCTGTTGTTCATTCTTTTCTATTCCTTCTGTCTACGGGTGACTCGACACTGAGTGACAAGCCAAATGGTTTGCTGTACACAAGGAGGGTTTGGAGGTGGGGGGAGCCTTCTTGCTTTACTATCCTTATCCTTCAGCATGTAGAGTTAGATCTTGTAGTCATAGTCTACTCTGTAACAAACAGCCTCGAAAGGAACATAAGATCTGTTGCTGTTTGCCTTCCTATGTACTCCTATGAAACCATTTACTACGCTGGGTGGTAACCATTTAACCAACTTATGGCGCCCGGTGGTTTAGTGAACAATTAAGGCACTCCAATCGGACTGAGCCGGTGCAGGTTTATAACCAAGCGGTGGCTGGGGTATGCTCACGTTATGCCACTCAGGGATGAGTGAGGCTGGCCACTCTCATCTTCAATATCAGGACCAACTTGTCCAGCCCCGGGCTCCTACGATCCTCACGGGGCAACATTGGATTGGATGATGAATGAATGAATAATAATAATAATAGGATGGATGGACAGTGTGAAGAGAGCGTTGGATGCGAGAGGGTTGTCTGTTGAGCAAGGAAGAGTGGCTGTGCGTGATAGAAATGAATGGAGAGAAACTGTGAATGAATAAATGATGACGCAGCCCTGAGAAGATATTCTCCTGCATTTTGTCTGATCAGCTGAACAGGTCAGTTGCAGGTAAGGGGCTGGATACATTATGATGTGGCAGGGGTAAACCAGCTTTGCTGTCGGGCCCTGCTGCGGATGTCACTGACTGCACTGCGTAGTTGACCCTCGTGCGGTGTGGTGCGAAGAGTAATGATAATGATGATGATGATGATGGTGATAACAGGTAAAGTGCTCCTATATTGTGGTTGATGTCCATGGAGCCTGCTAGCAGATAACTTGTACGCTATCCCCCTAACCTAAGGTGAGTGAGGGGGTCCTGCAGCTAAACACCACCTCCATACTGATGCCAGACATACAGTTCGGTTCTCACGTGTATAACTTTCTGGTTCACAAAACACTCATTACCGCAGTTCCCGACTACTGCATAATATATTCCTTCACACACCCGAGTCGGAGGAACAGATGAGCCTGGGCCAACAGCATCATCAACAACAACAGTAGCAGCAACAGAACAACAACAACAAGACCCAAATCAACTTATTAACGTCATTCCATTTATCCTGGCAAAATTTATATTAGCTGTGTGTTGGAAAGGCTTATTAACCAAAGGTAATAACGCTTTCACACCTGAGGCTAACTTAGGTATTACATTCTGGCTAACCTTAGACAATTTTATTCTGATATAGGGGATGCCCTAAGATGTGAACGGGATCATTGTTCCCGTGTGTGTGTGTGTGTGTGTGTGTGTGTGTGTGTGTGTGTGTGTGTGTGTGTGTGCGACAGCCAAACCAACCACCCCCGTAACAATCCGAAACCAAAGTAGACCTCCAGATAAACACAGGCTACTTGGTTTTGTGCTGCTCAATGCGCATCTGCAGATGCGCAAATCGTTTTCCTATCTGGACTAACTGCCTTCAGTACTGGCGCCAGCAACGATCTAGTCTGATCTGGTTAAACAGGATTTTTGCTTTGACACATAAACCATACTTGGTCTCGTGGTGAACACAGCTCGCTTTGTTTTTTGCTCCTGTATGCGCACCAGCGCATACCACAAATTATCTCTTAAGCTGCTGAACCAACAGCCGCCAAAGCTTTCATATCACCCACGTCAAATGCTCTGAGGAACATGAGTTAGTTGTTGGAACCTACATGCGCACGTCCAAAATTACCGCAGTCTAAATTCTCTGAACAAGAATATTAAAATGGTACTGTGATGACAACGATGGCTGCGGTAGTGCTGGTGTTGATATTATATTGGTGGCCGTGAGGGAGACAGTGGTAGCAGATGTTGGCAGTAACAGTGGTGACAGTGATGGCGGGAGAGGTGTTACCCGTGTCAATGGCAGTGACGGCTGGGGAGGTGTTACTCATGTCAACTGCAGTGATGATGGGGATCGACATTCGTCAATAAAATGTGAGTCTTTTCTGTTTACCCAGCAAGGCGGGGCAAGTTTGCTGATGCACAATAATATGTTGTAACGTACATACTAGTGACATTATACCCTAGATACCTTGGCCTTAAGCAGTAAGTGTGTGTGTGTGTGTGTGTGTGTGTGTGTGGCGGGGCGGAGGGGGGAGGAGGGTACACAGCTTTAGACAGACACTCCATTGTTACTCTCCCACATAAACGGTACAGCCGGTTCAGCTTCATAACTTAGTCACTTTGGAAAATAAGCAGTCTAGCAAAAGTACAAATTCACACGAAGCGTAACGATAGTGACTGACATCATAACTGTACCAAGTAGATCAACACTGCTGCTACAATTAACACGATACTGTTGCAGGGCGTACCCAGGATTTTCATCAGGGTGTAAATACGCTACATACAGACACTCTTATGAACACCTGAAGCAAGTTAACCACTGTGTTTTATTCCATGTAGTACCATCTCACCATCATCAACCTGAAGTAAGCTGCTGTATGAACGTATTTTCTTAATAGTGTGTGTAAATTAAAAGCATACCATTGGACATCCCCCTAAAGAAAACTCTATGTGAAGTTTCCACATATACCCTTCGATGGACGCTTCGGATTATTTTACGCACCCCCACATGATCCTGTTCAGCTGAGAGGGATTCTAGTAGCCACAGGATTGAAAACTATCCATCTATCTCTCTGTATCTCTATTCCACCAACATGTGGTGTTGTCTCCAATAACCTCCGGACTGTTTACATATTCCCTCTGCTGAATTAAAAAAAAAAAAAAAGTCTAGATTAAGCCTGAAATAAAAAAAAACAAAAATCAATGTGCGTCCATGACAAGTTCATTAGAAACTGAAAAATAGTGATAAAGTATTTGCTCCCTTGAAGGATGAACAAACTCAGGCCCATATTCTCGTCGGTTAAGGAAGCTGCCTAACACCTCTTCTAACTTATTTACTTTGTTTGTTACACCTTACTATCCTCTTATGTTTTACATAAATCCTTCCAATATCGCCATACTCTGCAAAAATAACGCACAAAAGGATACTTAAAAGATTTATTCAAAAATAAATTGCTGTGGAATAGGTGTTAGGGAACTTCCTTAACCGACGAGAATATGAACTTTTGACACACCCACACTCACCACAAGCAACAATACCGACACTGTAAGGATCTATTAAAAAAAAAAAAAAAAAAAAAATCCCACTACCGCACTCCGTGGGTGTGAATCATACCCAGTAGACAACGGCATATACATAATAATAAGTGGGTAAGTACTCACCGACTCGTCCACCTTCTTGACTATAAACTTGCGGATGCAGCCGTTGTCGAGGTTGGCCAAAGTGAAGATCTCGCTCTCCTGCAACACAACACAAGACAGTTATCATTACCAACGCCACAACACAACACAACCCTACGCTTCCTTCACTTACACCACACAACACAACACAACACAATACAAAATAATGCAACAACACAACACAACACTGCAAGCTTCCCTCAATGCTACTACAAAGTAGCACACCACACCACATCACACCACACAACACCAGTCTATCCTTACTAACAGCAGCCTGCAGTTAGTCGACACCACACGACAACGTAGCGCCACTCCAAACTATACTATTACCATACAATATCATATAAAACCACACCACACCATGCAACAAAACACAACACAATACACAACAAGACAACACACCACACAACAAGACAAAATAACAGTCTAAACAACACAATCCATATAATACCATACCACACCACGCAACTAACCATACAACAATAAACACTAACAATACAACGCACCACAATACAACGCAACACTCCAAACTGACAACGACTCACTCTAGAAAACTTACAAGGCACAAAGCTGTTTCTAAGGACTACCACACCACTATTATTTCAAACGCGGAAAGTACCACCATCTCGTTACTGATCCTCTTAACTCCTTCACAGCCAAGACGTCTTGTAAGTTTATTCTTGCTGACTCTAGACGATCCTCTTCGACTTGGGAATGGCTTGTGGTACTGAAGGGGTTAGTGAAAGCCTTGTCTAACTTCTAATACGAGCAGTAAGAAAGCTCTCCAATAATAGCTCCTGATGGTAGCAAGAATAAAGTTAGAAGAACGACAGCAGAATGACCAAGAGACCATCACTAACTTATCAACCACCATTAGAGTTACGTACCTTCTCGTTCTCTTTGGTGACTCTGAACTTCTTGAGCAACCCCTCGATGTTGGCCCGTAGGTCCCCGCCCTGTAGAGAAAGAAAGGCAGTCTATGTAGTCACAAAAAAAAAAAAAAAAAAAAAAAGTGATAGCAGCAATATGCGTATATCACACTACTCAGAGAAAGCAAGGCTTACAAGTGTCTATTAGTATGCAAATATAAATACACCAAATAATATGAATATTCTTATACTGCTACTAGCGCAAAATAAATACTCAAAACATAGACACTCATAACCCTGTAATATGGGCATCGTCAACTTATCACTGGCAACTGCTTGCAGAGAATTCACACTGGACAGGATTCTAAGGCCGTACGAGGAAAACAAGGTACCGCTAATCCGAGTGGCAAGAAATAACTACCACAGTGCCCGGTGGAATGAGTCACGCATCCGTTTTCTTAAGTTCTTCGAAATTCAACTCCATCCCATTCTTCAGGCCATCATATACCGGAAGGAACAGAATCATTGTTGACTGTCATGAATGGAAGAGTACAAATTCTTGTATCACATGCATCTCCTCACAAACACAATCCATTTAGCTTTACCATTCAAACTTTTCCTTCTCAACTCCCACACCTATTTCCTCACATTCACTCACCAGTCATCGCCATCATTTGAGTCTGTCATGCCACCTTCTCACCTTCAAATTCCCTTACTGAAATCCTTATAATAAGTTGCATTTCAAGTTTTCAGAATTCTCAACTCCATCCCACAGCCCAAATCATCGCACAAGGAACAGACCTAGCCCCTTTGACAGTCACGTATGCACGAGCACGATTGTAAAGCCCATGCCATATGCCTTCCCTCACACGCGTCATACATTCAGCTATTGCTCCTTTGCTTCTCCTCAGCTTCCTTATCTACTTTCTCACATTCACGAACCGATTTATACCATCCTCTCAGCGAGAGATTTCACTAACACTTTTATATTCCCTTTTACAAAACCTTTTTATTTCTTCTGTGCTACATACATACATTCATTCTTCATAACCATACCATTTTAGTTAATTTACTCTACTTAAATTAATGAACTGGCCTACTAACTTTTCAGTCATATCACTATTTATTCTAAATAAATTTATAATATGAATATCAGTTTGTCAATGCCCTGACGCAGTCCTTTCGCAACCCCTATATTAAAGTTTTTGTCTCTATCAAGATCTTCAAACCGGTATCGATAAACACAAATCCGAGTATCCCAGCATTTCACTATAACAAACACAAGCCCGAGTATCCCAGCATTTCAACACAACAAAAAATCAACCTTGAAAATCCCAGGAAACCGACAGTAACTCGTCATTCAATATCCCATTCAGCTTCTTCACTGGAAATGCCCCTAAACTAAAATCAATCACCCACCTAATGATCAGAGAAAAAAGTGGATACGAAAAACTACCGATACAATTCCTCATTAACCTTCACACGAGACTAGAGGTTATCAGAAGGGTAAGAGAAGGGGTATGGGGGTAATGAGTGGATGGGTGGGTGAGGGAGGGCGAGTCTGGGTGT
>JAGKTI010031082.1:0-12227 GCA_018397915.1 Birgus latro
ATGCTAAGTCTGATGATGTTTTTGGCACCAAGCTATAATTTTTTTTTTTCTATTTGGCCATTCCATCTGAACCCAGTGTCAATCCTTGACTCTGCTGTCCTACTCAAAGAGAAAACATGGAAGTTTTGCATACCCTGATTGTTGCCTCAGTAAAGTACACAGAACTTTCAGGTACCCACATATGAGCCAACTGTATTCAGTGTAGTTGATTTTCTCGTGATTTGCCAGATTTTGGTACGTTTCTTTTAAATGCACAGAATGAGCAACAGGTATTGGTGCATATTTATTGCCATTATGAAGAAGTACCTCTCTTAGGCTTCTTTTAGATGAATCTATAAAAAGTCTTCTTTCTTCTGCACTATAATCTCTGCTAAGTTTCTTCACTAGGTCACTGACGCCAGCACAGGAAACCAAGAATCCGTCTTTCTTCAGATATGGTGCAAAGTTTTTTTCTCTGTTTCAGTAGCAAGAGAAAGTTGTGCCTGGATGTAATAAGCCTTTATCTTCTAATCGGGACCCCAAAAGCTCAGCAGCATCGTTGGGGAGACCGAGGTCTCTTACAAAATCATTAAGTTATCCTGAGAGACTGTGGCTCATTGCTTGAACACGTTTGGGCAAATTCTTCATCGTTTATTGCAGCACTTTCTTCCTCTGAGTGAGTTTCACACAATCAAGACTATCAGCTGGAGTAGGGATTGGTACATCATGGTAGAGGTCTTGGTGCTGATTGAAGATTCGGATAAACAATATTTTTCCGATTCTTTTCGTTGTATCCTTGAACTCTGCAGGAACAAGAGCAACAATCGTTATTATGATTTTTAGGCTCACTTCTTATCAACGGATTACCAAAAGCAAGAGCCTTCTTTTTCACCTTTTGTCCATTGTCTTATTTCCTCAACACAAACAGAGCAGACACCACAGGGACCCACTTTTTGTCGGGGTCAAGAAGTTTTATTCCAGAGTGCTCATAATAGGTTTTTTAAACAAAATCTGTTATGTTCTATCTCTGTTTTTTCTTACAAAGTTTCCACAAACATAGGAAAAAAAGATCAGGACTGTTCACTTAACCTCTAGATGCCATAATATGATCATTAACCCATCACTTCCCGACTGATTTGCCACCTCCGATACCCCCCAGTCACGAGCAATTTCATTGTTTTTTTTTTTTGCTCAAACTTTCACTTTTGGTGAGAAACATCGAGAATTCATAGAGAAATCACCTTCCTGAGGCTATAAATGGTACTACAGGTGATGAGTCTGCTTTACCTTTCGTTCTTTCTCAGTGTATCTGTCCTCAGAGACATCGAACTATGGGAGGCTAAACTATTCAAGCCACTTTGAATTACGTACTTATTTATTCACTTGGTACGAATTGATGTGTAGTACAAGACAATATTGGTTTTCACACAGTTATATTGGCAATAGAAGCATTGTTCAGTCACCAAACACATCCACATATGGCACCTTCCTTTATGACATTACCACCTCATTACTTCTGTATATTTCTTGCTCTTGCTTCATTATTTCTTTGTCCTCCACCTCAGGAATCACTTTCACCGTTAATTTCGTCATTGGAGAGACCGTGGGGTAACATGTCTTTACTGGCCAGGTCACTGCTAACAGGTGAATTGCCAAGTGTGGGGGGGAGGTAGGGAGGGGGGTCAGGTGGGGCCAGGCAGTATCCCCACTTGACAGCAGATAGAGGAAGGTCTCCCACATATGCCTACCAAAAATCATCCATGAAACTTGAAAATTGTGCAAATTATGACCCGTCCAGTTGCGTGACATAACTGTACGTCAATGGGTCTAGCTGTGACAAAACGTTGCGATGTACCCATACGTCGACGGGACGCCTCGGGTTAACAGTACAGCAAAATATTAATTTGTCTAGAAAAAAAATCAATAAATATCACCACCTCTTCAATAAAACACCATTATTTTCAATAGATATCTCCGAGATAAAAAGAAAAAAATATACACTCCACTGAAAGTAATTTCCTAGCACACTAGTCAACTAACAGAGTCACACTGAGATGTGTTTGCTGCACACCAATACTGCATGGTATGACTCATCACTGTGTTGTGTTTCAACTATATTCTGGCTTATTATCATAAAATAGATGTGTTGTCTTAAAAGTGGATTTTAGTATTAGAAAACACTAAATTCATACATATTATCAATGTAATGAAATATCCATTTGAAGACAATTTTATTGTGAAATGATTAATTGAAAACTAATAAGAGAATTTCCTGGAAAATGTTACATGATGAGGAAAAATGGTTTTCATTTTTTAATTCAGCACCCAAAAATATATAAAAATCTCATGAAATAGTCAAAACTATTTTTTCAATGTGCTGAGAAGCGGGATTTGCTAGTTAGGTGGTGCTGGAGGACTCCTAATATTTCTCATAGTTCCGCTACGCATTAGAGTTGCCAGTTAACCTGCTTTTTGTGATTGGAAGTATTTTGTAAGGCATACACTAATTTGTTTGCTCTTTTCCTCTATAATGTTTTATTAATGTGATTCTTTGTTAAATTATGTAATTTTATCTAAGTTTGTATGCTAAGGCATTTAGAGTTATGCAATGTAAGTAAACTCTGGCATGCTTTAGATGTGTCTGAGTTGCTAACTGTTGTAACCGTTGCTCCCTCAAGAATTCACGAGAATTGTGGAGAAGTAGTAGATGATTCTTGTACACTGGGAGCTTATATAAGGATCGGGAAGGGATTAGAGGAGTTTCAGTCAGTTTCAGGTCAGACTGTGTAGTTCAGTGTCAGTGCAGTCAGTGACGTTTGTATAACTTCGGTACTTGTGAAAATAGTGAAGTGTTGTTGGCAGGCATTAAGTGTCAGTGCAGTTAGTGAAGTTTGTATAACTTCAGTACTTGTGAAAACAGTGAAGTGAAGTTGGCAAGCATTAAGTGTAATTACTTAAAAAATAAAGACAGCAAACTTAAGAAGCCAGTGTTTATTTACAATGCCTGAGATGTTGCTGTGTACTGTACATGGAAAGGCTGACCATAGGAAGAACAATTCACTTGGCAATGTCCTTCCTATACTGAACTACTGCTGTTGCGGCCTGTGGCAGTGTGGGATGGGGATGTAACAGTGGTGTCAGGAGTGCGGATCATTAAGGGCTGCAGTGAGTCTAACCTTCGACACGGAGGCAGAAGGTGTACAGACACGAGATCAAGCAAGGCAAGGGGAAACATTGCCAGATGCAGTAATGAAGCTTTTGCAGGCACAAAGTGTACAGTTACAGGCACAAAGTGTACAATTACAGACAGAATGAAGGCCTACAAGCACGGAATGAAGGACAGAAAGAACTCAAAGAACAATTATTGGCACAGAGGGAACAGCTTCAAGAGGCATTGCAGGACCAACAGAGGGAGTTACAGCCGAGAGTGCAAGCACAGCTACATGCTTTCATGGGGGAAATGAAGGAAGAACAGGAACTATTGAAGGAGGAAGTATACGCTGAGCTGGGGTAGCAGAAGTATGAGGCAAGCAATAAGGTGACGGAGTGCAAACAGCACGTAGACGACCAGTTGAAAACAGTTAGTGAGGAAACTGTGATGGAGTGTAGACAGCATGTAGATAGCCAGCTGATGCATGTAGTCGACCATGTGAAGTTAATTAGTGAGAGAACTGAGGCTGTAGAGAAATACTGCACTGCTGAGCCTCAGACTAGTGTACAGGGAGCATATGAAAAGAATGAAGAGTGTATGGTGGATCTTGAAGGATCCCAAGCATCTAAAAGTAGCATTATGGGGTTTAAAAATCAGAATGCAGAAGTTTTAAGCCCTGGACTTAATTATGATTGCCCCACATTTTAGGCCCCAAACCAGTGAAGTGTGTGGCTATAATGGGGTTCCAATTAAAAAGCATCTCCGGAATTTGATGGCAAAGTATCTTGGGAAGATTATCGTGTGCAGTTTGAGTTGCTTACAGATCAGAATGATTGGGATGATTGGCAGAGGGCTGTGCAGCTTGCTACTAGCCTCAAAGGTGCTGCAATGGAGATTCTTGGCCAAATGTCAGTGGAGGATAGGAACAGTTATCTGTCCTTAGTAGAAGTGCTGGAGTGCAGATATGGGACCAAGTACGAGACTGAGGTTTACATAACAAGATTCTGGAGCCATGTACGGGCTCGAGATGGATCCCTACAGCAGCTTACTCATGATCTGGAGAGTATGGCATTCTTTACAGAACAAGATTCTGGGGCCATGTACGGGGCTCGAGGCGGATCCCTACAGCAGCTTGCTCATGACCTGGAGAGTATGGCATACAAGGAGTACCCTGGAGCAGCACCTAACATGTTGGCAGTTTCGCTAAAGGACCAGTTCATTGATTCTCTTGACAGTGCAGAGTTGACAGTGCAAGTGAAGCATGCACAACCCAGAAGCATGCAAGAAGCACTAGCCAGGGCTCTAGAATTTGAGTCCTACGTCAGGTTCAGTGCGTCCACTTTTCAGGCCGGTCGTAATGCAGGATTCGAAGCAAGAAAGAGGCAGGTACATGAAGCAGAAAGTTTTGAAGGAAGTTGCTGGTACTGTGAAAAGCCAGGACACAGAAAAGAGGACTGCTACAAGTGGAAGAAGGAACAGGAGAAGACCGGAGGAGGCTGCTGGTTCTGCGGGAAGGTGGGACGATTGTTACATTTGGAAGAAGGAGCAAGAACAGAGCAGTGCAAGGAAATCTGCAGTTGTAACAAAAGTGTATTGGACATGTAGTGAGGTGGGACATTTCTGTTCTGAGTGTCCAAAGAAGGAAAAAGACGATAAGAAGAAGGCTGTAGAGGACCAGAAAGAAGTGGAAAATTAGTGAATGAAGGTGTTAAGGGGCAACCACCAGCCGACTTTTCCCAAGTAGCCCTATACCGAGAAAATGCAAGAGAACTGCAATCGACAGTGTGCGAATAGATGAATTAATAGACGGAATTAAGTGTTCCCTGGTGATTGAGTCAGCCTCAGAGCAGACTTTTGTGAGGCCTGATGTGTTGCATCATTGGTATCTGCCTGAGTCATCAGAATAAATGTGTGGCGTAACTGGGCACCACACACAACTGCGTTGACCCCTGGATGTCTAGATTGAAGTGGCAGGGCAAGAGGCCACGGTTCCATTCTATGTAGCCGAAATGGAGGATCCTTGCCTACTTGGTCTGGACTATCTGATGTCCATGGGATGTGAGCTGGACTTCGGCTCCATGAAGCTGAAAGTTCGAGGAAGGTCGGTTACTGTCACGACAGTGAGACGCACCAGTTCTGGTGGCGAGGTAAGGGGATCCTGCATTACAGCGATACCCCCCAAATCAGAACTATTGCTCCAGTGAATGGTGAGTGGCTCTTTTGACAGCTGTCTTGGGGTAGTGGAGCATGATGTACGGTGCAAGACGAAGGCCAGAGTGATGTTGGGGAGAACATTTTTGATAGCAGGTGCAGGTGAAGTCCTGGTTGTGGTGGCCAGTTTCTCCCATGAGCCACAGAAGATCAACGAGGGAGAAATTCTGCGACTGTGCCAGATGGTGGACCCTGAGTGGCATCAGAGGAAGGCCTGTAAAAACAATGTAGTAAAAGACGATGAGTACTTGCCAGACAACTTACAAGACCTATTTTCAAGTTGCCAATGACTGAATGACTCACAAGTGCTTAAGTTGATGCAGCTGCTGACGAAGTTTGCTGAAGTCTTTTCGACTGGAGACCTAGAACTGAGGTGCACTGATCTAGTGGAGCATTGTATAGACACCGGGGATCACTGCCCGATTAAACGGCCAGCGTGGCGCCAGCCCAACAGCAAGAAATGGAGGTGATGGAGAATCTCCAAAGGGAAGAAGTGATGGAAAAGTCCAGCAGTCCTTGGGCATCAGCAGAGGTTCTGGTAAGGAAGAAGGATGGCTCGGTAAGGTGCTGTGTGGATTATCGAGCCCTGCATGAAGTGACAGTGAAGGATGCATACCAATTGCCAGGAATTGATGACACCCTGGATTCTGTGTCAGCTGCCAAGTGGTCTCCACTCTAGACATGAAGGCAGGATATCATCAGGCCAAGGTTGCAGTGAAGGACAAGGAGAAAACAGCCTTTTCGTACGGGTGGGGTTTATGGCAGTTTAAAGTGATGCCATTTGGCCTATGAAATGCCCAAGCAACTTTTGAATGACTAATGGATTGCGCACTGGAAGGCCTGCACTGGCAGATGGCTTTCACGTATCTGGACACTGTAATTGTATTTGGACAGACTTTCAACCAGGTACTGGAGAGGCTGTCGGAGGTGTTCAACAGAATCCGAGTGGCGCACCTCAAATTGAACCCCAAGAAGTACTACTGGCTTCAGAAGGAAGTGAAGTGCCTGAGACACATTGTAGGCAAGGCAGAAAAGATGGTAGCTGTGATAAACTCTCCTGTTCCAACTTGTATGAAGGAGCTACGGAGTTTCCTTGGCATATGTACATACTATCAGTGTTTTGTCAAGTAACGATAGCTGCACCTCTGCGCAAGTTGTTGGGGAAGAGGCAGAAGTTTATGTGGACTGTAGTGACTCAGCAGGCCTTCGATGAACTCAAGCTGGCATTGGCAAGCTCTCCAGTCTTGCCGTACCCAGACCAGAGTCAACAGTTTATCTAGGACTGTGACACTAATGACCATGGTATTGGTGGAGTCCTGTCGCAGAAGCAGGATGACAAAGAGCAAGTGGTGGTGTACTACGGCAAGAAGCTCAGCTCACCGGAACAGAACTAGTGTGTGTCCTATAAGGAGCTCTTGGCAGTGATGAAGAGCCTTGATTTCTTCCATCCCTACTTGTATGGGTCCTACTTCATCATCAGGACAGACCAAGAGGCACTCAAGTGGCTGAAGACGTTAAAAAATCTTGAATGACAGCTGTCACACTGGATCAGGAAGCTAGACCAGCACAATTATGAGGTGCAGCACCGTCCTGGGCGGGTACATGGATATGCTGACAGCCTGAGTCATTGGCCTTGTGACCCAGAGTGCTGGCAGTGTAGTAAAAAAAGATCATAGTATGAAATGCAGCTGTGCTGCAGTGACAGTGCCAGCATCAGATGAAGAAAACCTGAAGAGGATGCAGATGGAAGTTGCATATTTACAACCAGTGCCAAAGTTGCTGGAGCAGAGTGCAGTGCGACCATCTTGAGTGGAAGTTTCCAGGTTCAGCCAAGCGACTAAGAGCTATTGGAATCAGTGGGACTTTCTTCGTTTGAACAACACTATTAGAGCATCAGTGGGAGACACCTGATGGCCTTAGCAAGTATTGGCAGCTGGTAGTTCCGAAGAAGATGAAGTCCGAGATCTTGGATGAGTCCCATAACCAGATCACTAGTGGGCACCTGGGAGTGAAGAAAACTCTAAGTCGGCTGTAATAGAAGTTCTGTTGGGCTGGCATGCATCAGAACGCTGAAGAATGGTGTTGGGCCTGTAATGTATGTTGTGCCAAGAAGGGACCCAAGAAACGTGGTTGTGCCCCTCCCTAGTTATACCAAGTGGGTGCACCGATGGAAAGAGTTGTGGTGGACATTGCTGAACCTTTGCCTCCCACTGAAAGAGGAAACCAGTATACATGTGTTGCCATGGACTACTTCACAAAGTGGCCAGAAGCCTATACCATCCCTGATCAAAAGTCTGCGACTGTTGCTGTGGTGTTGGTTGACCAGTTTTTCTGTCATTTTGTGAAGCTACTAGAGCTACATTCAGACCAGAGTAGAAACTTCGAGTCTGCTGTGTTCGGTGAGTCCTGCAGTTTACGGGGGATCAAGAAGACCAGGACGACCCCACTAAGGCCACAGTCCGATGGGATGGTGGAGAAATTCAACTGTACCCTCGGGCCAGAACTGGTCAAGTACGAGGTAGGAATTCTCGCCCAAAGGTGGTATTCGTAAATTGTCTGTGGCAGTACAATGGGCCAAGACAGTATAGCTGGGACGTCTCCGAGGAATCGTGCTCACCCCCAGCCAAGGATGTTGAGGAGGACCGAGCAGCTGAAGTCAAGATGATGGTGACAGTTTCCCAGGAGAAGAAGTGCATCAGGAAGAGAACCAAGACATTCCAGGAGGAGTGGGCTGTGTGGAGGAGCAGGGACATCGTCAGAAGCAGCAAAGAAGACCTGATAAGTTGAAGGCTTATTTTATGAATAATTAAGTGTTTAGTTTTGATTAAGGGTTATGTTTGTATACATTGTGTAGTTTTGTCCGGACGACTAAGGACTAGGGAGGGGGTAGTGCTGAGGAGCGGGATTTGCTAGTTAGGTAGTGCTGGAAAATTCCCGATATTTCTTGCAGTTCCGCTATGCGTCAGAGTTGCCAGTTAGTCTGCTATTTGTGAGTGGAGGTATTTTGTAAGGTATACATTAATTGTTATGCTCTTTTTCTCTATAATATTTTATTTGATTTTTTTTTCATTATGTTATTATATATCAGTTTTTATGCTAAAACATTTGGAGTGTTAAGCACTGTAAGTAAACTCTGTCATGTTTTGGATATTTCCGAGTTGGTAATGGTCGTAACTTTTGCTTCCTCTAGAATGCAAGAGAACTGTAGAGAAATAGCAGATGATTCTAGTACATAGTGAGCTTATATAAGGATGTGAAAGGGTAGGGACTAGAGCAGTTTCAGTCAGTTTCAGTTCAGATTGAGTGTAGTTCAGTGTCGGTGCAGTCAGTGAAGTTTGTATATCTTCAGTACTTGTGAAAATAGTGAAGTGTTGTTAGCAGGCATTAAGTGTCAGTACAGTTATTGATGTATGCATATCTTCGGTACTTGTGAAAACAGTGAAGTTAGCAAGCATTAAGTGTAATTGCTTGAAAAATTAAGACAGTGAACTTAAGAAGCCAGTGTTTTTTTTACGACGCCTGAGCTGTTCTTGTGTACTGTACACCTAAAGGCTGACCATAGGAAGAATAGCTCACTGGGCAACGTCTTTCCTATACAGAACTACTGCTGTTGGAACCTGTGGCAGTGTCGGACGGGGACGTAACAAATGTATACCTGTGAAATTCAGTTACTAACCCTTAATCTTCCCTTTGAATACAACTCGAAGTACTCAGTGTTATATCCTTTTCTCCAGTAAGGCCGCTGGGTAAACGTGGATTACTCTGTATGAAAATGAACACAATCCATCTCTGGCTATTGAGAAAATCGATTTCGGGATTTCATTTGTGAACTGTTTGTACCACAATTCTTTAATCATAACTCAGTTTTCTTTTATTAGCTGTTTTCTTCACAATGCTCAGTGGCAAAATTAGACAATAGTAGTGTCCAAAACAATTAGAAATTGGTGAGTCCGATTGTCCCCTGCAGTTGGGGCTGATGACAGACTATGTAATTTTGTCGATGTACATCTAAAATATAAAATGGAGTTCCAGTTATGAGTCTATGATTGCTTCCATCCCTTTAAATCTGAATATAGACTTTTTTTTTTTGTAGTGCAAAATCTATTGTCCCCTAGCTGTAGTGTTTAGATCAGTTCTAAAGTCAGATAATATGAAAATAATTGGATTCTATGAAACCCCAGCAGAAAATTTATTTTCTAAATCTGGCAATCTGATGGTTTGCATGTCTAATTTTATTACTTTCTAACCATGACTGGCACGATAGTGTTAATCTATAACTGTAACTCAGTAATCAAGACGGTGAGATAGCATTCAAGACTGAGATGGCGATTATAGGTCAAGGTAAAGAAGAGTATTAGCACTGCAGCATCAACCTCGTACACAGACGTGGAGGATGCGGCTGGCTGTGGGTGGTGGTGGTGGGAGCGTGTGGTGGTCGGGGTGTGGATGATGATGATGCTGGTGATGACGAGGAGCTACGCCGGCAATCTTATGTCCCTCTTGGCCGTCAGACACATCCCACAGCCTTACCAGAGCCTCAGAGATGTGCTGGATGACACCATTAAATTGATCATCCAGAAGGATAATGCCAATACTGTTTATTACAATGTAAGTTGTCAAAATTATTGCCTTTGACATTATTATCCATTATTATCACCTGCCTTTACCAAGGCCAGGCGATATAGTTTTTGTCGGTGTGTGTGTGTGTGTGTGTGTATGTGTGTGTGAGATGCCAAAATATCTCGAAAAGTTGTGGACCAATTTCTACGAAACCTTCAGGAAATAGCAACTATGTGGATGTGCAGAAGCCTATAGCTTTTGATGAGGATTTGATCAAAGATGTCGTAATGCCAGCTCCCAAATATTTTTTAATATGGGTTTGCTTTTTGTGTAACGTGGTGACTGAATTCCATCGAGTTTAGCCAATTTTCTTCAAACTTGGCCTGTAGATAGCTTGTACCTTAAAGGGGCTATCACACGGGGACTCGTGGATGTCCAAACTGGTCGTGGACGTCCAAATTTGCTGCCGTGCAAGGTTCGTGGACGTCCACGGGTAGAAGGCCACCAAATCCATTCGTGGACGTCCATGGTGAGCGTGGACGTCCACGACTCTGTAGTCTCCTCTATAGAGTTTACCCGTTGTTGTGGCCAAGTAATGTGTGTTGTCTGCTGTCTTATATTAACACTAATTCAATACCGTTAGTAAAGTTTGTATAATCTTTTTATTCAACTTACGTTTTTGTTTCAGAAAAATACCCATTGCACAAGTCTTTAGCTGGTTCACGTCCACAGTTGTTGAGGATAAACCCGTCGTCTGCTAGGGAGTCGGAGCAAGTGACCTCCCAGTCGCGTGGGGTAAACTCAATAAAGAAGAGGAAGCTGGCCGTCGACGTCCACCGTGTGATAGGGAATGGACGTTCAAGCTTTGTTTGGACGTCCATTTTGTGCTGCACACAACGTTCCCGGGTCCCCATGTGAAACCCGCTTTATCAACAACGTATTTTGGCGGGCGATTAGCATTCGGCCTCCAAATGCTTTTGTTTCATTATTTGTGTTAGAATATATTGTCTCCTTTTTCTTCTTTCCCCCTTGTCGATTTCATTTTGTCTTTGTTTATTCCTCCTTCTGCTCCTGATTCTGCTTCTGCTTCTTCATCATCCTTATCATCATCACATAGTTGACAAACTGGTGAAACATTAGTGTGTAAACATCTTCCTCATTTTTGGAAAACTGACCTACCTTCATAATTAAGTACTGGTGTATGAGAAGAATATAAAGCGAATGAAATGTATGTGACAACAGAAGACCAACAAGATGAAAGCACCAGCTGCCCTTTGTCCTTCTTCTTCTTCTTTTTAGCTCACAAAACTAAGCAGTTGCTCCGCCATCTTTTCACAGGACCTATAGGGCACGACTCCACCAGACTATAGTTCTTTTACTTAATTTGGTCCAGATTATTCCCCTTTTAACTACTGTGTCACATACATCAGTGGTCGAAAAAGGCAATACTGTGGCTCTCCATCCATTCCATGGTACTTCTTCGTGACTAGCATCATATTTTAGAGTGTAATCTGTTGTTAAAACTCAGCACTCAATATGGTGAGACTTAAATTTTAGACCAAGACATAGTAAAACGAGATTACCTTCTTTCCCCATCTCATAAAGTCTATAAGGCAGGTTTATATCATGCCTTCTCCCATATCCTCGTCCAGTAGTTTCCCAGAAACATCTTTCAGACCTTCCGCTGCTGCTGCTGCTGCCGCCACAAAGAAGCTTCCCCACCCTTGTAACAATAGGTGCAGCCCGTGGTGGGGGACATCTTTACATTCCTGGTTATGTGTTGGAAACTAGATGCTTGATGAGAAACCGCTGAACCACATTCTTCAGGCACCGAGAGGAAAACAAATCCCATTGAACAAGTATCCTCTAAGCTCCTTTTACTCTAACTTGGCCTAGAATTGCCACCTTCCAATCTTGAAGGATAAGTTGAAACAATCAATTAACACTAACATGTCATAACAACCACGAAGAAATGCTGTGGACCTTTATGGAGCCATAGCAATGTCTTTTGCTTCCACTAACCTAGTTGAAATAAGCTGCAAAACGACGAAAATCTTGGCATATTAAGGTGAAACGATTATAGATATTTCCTCCTTTGTTGTAACAAATATCTCGAGAACAACCCAAAGAAGAGACAGTCTGCAATCAGTCTTCAGGGATGTCTTTCAAGAAACCCTGCAAGCTTATATCCTTTTTACTCTAATTTAACTAAAACTGTCCCCATTCCATCTAGAATACTGAGCTGTATCAATAGATAAGCAAAAGAATATGATGGTGGTTGTCAGGGGAAAATGAGAGTTTTGCTCTGGCGTGTCGCCAGATGTCA
>JAGKTI010031084.1:0-12226 GCA_018397915.1 Birgus latro
CATTTCAGTTTCAAGCCAAATTTTCCTTGATTTTGTCTGTCTTGCAGCTTATAGGCCCAACTACAACAGCAGATATGTGTCATCACATGCACAACATTCTCATAAAGCTATATTTTTCTTGTCATAATTGATTTAGAATAATAATGTCTAGGTAGTTAATGCTGAGTTCATTTGGTGTAACATAGGAGCATATCTGAGGGGATACAGTTTTGGACAACAAACCTTAACATAACCTACCAGTATCCTAAACTGACCTAACCTATCATAACCTTGGCTATCCAAATCTAACCTATAGTATTCAAAGTGTAATTGAGGGGAAACCCGTCATGGATGGATTTTCCGCTGTTGCACGTTACTGTTGTGGGCCTTTGCACCTTCAGGTTAGGTGCCATACGCTTAACACAATGAGGATTTTTTTTTTTTATGTGTCCGACTCTGGGCATAGGCTTATACAGGCTGCTATCAAGGCCCAGTCGTCCTCCTACATACCATACACCTCAACATGTCACCACTTCGGCGCTTAACACCCACCATCCATATTGAATACATGCTAGGGCTGTCTCATACAGGACTGGTGTATTGGTATTAGCGGGGTTATTTTTACGACATGTCGGCGGGTCTTCTGGTAGATCAGTAAAGCCTGATTTAATGAAATTCAAATCCTTAAACTGTTCCCTGCACCAGCGAGGATTCGAACCTGGGTCCAACGGGACTGCAAGTGCTTAAGGGATATTATGGGGGAAAGGTGACTGACCAAATAAAAAAACATGTGCTAGCCAAACTAAGGTTATTCTGTCATAATATTCATTCCTAACCAAATACTTCACTGTATGCACTTAGCAACCACAGCAACAAGAAACAGTAGATTATAGCCCATAATGTTACAGGGAATCTGTGAAAATAGTATTTCTGTAAATTCATTAGTCAATCTGTGAAATGAATTTTTAGACCAGGATGATTTTGGTTACATTTCAGTGAAAGTCAGGTCAGGTTTGGCTGAATATGGCTAAGCTGGATTAGATTTGATTAATTTAGATTGTGCTCTGTCCAACTTACCAAAACCTAGTCATAACTTATTAACAAACCTATACCAGCTAGACCTAACATTACTGAAACATTACCTAACCTAACCTAACCCTTCTTAAATAATACTGTATATTAAGCTCACCTAACTACAACCTTTATTTATACTAATATAACGGAGATATTCCCAACCTAAGTTAAATGAAATCCACTTCACACACTGACTAGGGTTTTCATGAAATTACATTTTCCACACATTCACTGGAATATAAAATTTGCCTGCAAACAGGCAACCTGACTTACTTCAGATCAGTAACTATTAGGGTCAAAACTGAATATATCCAAATACTATTAACTGAAGTACTGCAGTACCTCTGGCTGAAGCTGGTGGGTTAGGCTTACACTAGGCGTGACTGATCCAACAGAAATCACACTGAATTGTTAATATATTCTGAATATAAATACCTATATGCATTGAGCAATCAACTGTAACATTACACACACGTTTGTGCAGTATTTCAACAGTATGTGCCTCTACCATCGAGTTGACTATACCCAAATACCACACATACTCCACAGTTACGTCATTATTACTAGAATTATGATACCTTGCTGCCCAATAACTACTTCTGACGCAAACCATTCCACTCCAAATAAGGTAATGAGGCAGTAATTCACCTAAATACAAGCGAGGAGCGCCACACACATCATCCACGACTTGTTGTTGTTGTCAAGCACAGGCGCCTTTTGAACCCTAGGGCTCCTCTGACCCTGCCGGTCCCATAAGGCACTAATGAGGAATGTTTTCCAGTATGGCCGCGCACAGCCGAGCTTTTGAGTATGCGCCTTTCACGGAAAGGCCATGTGTAACGGGGCCTTTTGGCACAAAAGGCGCCGTTGAACGTTTTGAGGATCAGGCCCCTGGTTTGATCCTGGTGAGGCGCTGTCTACCACAAGGGGGCACTGCACCCCTACAGTGTATGTGTTGTACCTGTGGCAACACCCCATAGAACCAGCTGCTGACAGGTGGGTGACAAGGCCTACTCAGTCACACACACTGGAGTTAGCCAACCACAACAATAACATATGTCCCTAAACTTCCTCCCTACCCCCTGAATGGAGGATGGTGGACTACAGAAGGTCAACTTAGGCATGCAGTCCTCCAGTCCAAATGATTTTTATTTTACTCTTGAAGATAACCTAACCACAACAAGAGCATGCAACAGACCTACACAGCTGGTTGCCTTTTACATAGAGAAAAATCCTCATCACCTCAAACAGGGGGAGGGGAAGGCTGAGGATAAGCTGAAGGGATGGAGTGGAAAGGTATATGAGGGAGAGGGGTGTGAGTTGGGGGGAGGGCAGTGAAATGGTAGGGGACATGGTGACATGGAGGCGATCTGTTTGTGGCCACCCCTTACAGGATTAAGGCATCTGGCAATAGATACATAGAGACACCTAACCATGCCTTGATATTTATTTTAGGACCCAACCACTGGACCTCTACAGTAATAAATGTGAGAACAGTCGAAGAAGAGTATGTGTTGTAACTACCATTAGAAATCCAATCTTACACTGAACATTTAAAGATGGAATTTAGCATCAATAAGAGGACATTTATCACAAACACCCACACCCACACAGACAGAAGTTGATTGGGAAAGTATGGATGCTGGGAACAATGAAGAATCATGGGGAAATTAATTAATGGAACTGATGATGGAAAACATGTTAACCCAGTTGATCAAAGAAAACACAAGAATTAGGGGTGTTGATGAACCATCCAGGCTTGACTTACTATTCACAAAGGACCCAAATGATGTGAGAAACATAACCTACCATTGCCCCTTTGGTAAAAGTGATCATCTGGTAATTGAGATGGACGTGTTAGGAGTGAGGGAAGGAGAAGGAGATGAAAAACACAGAGAAAATAGATACAATTATGGGAAGGCAGACTTTGCTTCCCTGAGGAACTTTTTCCAAAATGTAGAATGGAGTAAAATGAATATGATCACAAATGTTGATGAGAAATATGAGTTTTTGATAGAAGTACATAAAACAGGAGTTACTAAGTATGTCCCAAAATTTTCTGCAGCTATGGAAAGGAAGAAAGAATGGTTTAACAACAGATGTAGGATGGGACAAGAGGCAAGAAAAAAAGCATGGAATAAAGTGAGAAGAAGGTATAGTGAAAGGGCCTGGGAGGAGTACAAGCAGGTTAGAAATGAATATGTAAGGGTACAGAGAGAAGAGGAAAGGAAATATGAAAAAGATATTGTATCTAACTGTAAAAAAGAGCCGAAACTATTTTATAGGTTTGTAAATGGCAAAATGAAAGTTAAGGACAGTATAATACGACTGAGGGATGGAGATGAAACATACGAAAGAGAGGAAGACTTGTGTGAAATAATGAACAACAAGCTGCAGTCAGTTCATGTATTGGAAGACGAATTTAGGGAGCCTGAAATGGAACCCAGGCTGACGAGAATGACCGAAATTACAGTTGACATGGATGAGGTGCTACAGCTGATGAAGGATTTGGATGTGAGAAAAGCAATGGGACCAGATAGTGTGGCTGGATGGATCCTGAAGGAATGTGCCGACCAGTTAGTGTGGCCAGTTTATGTCATTATCAAAACCTCGCTTGAAAATGGACAGTTACCTAAAGATTGGAAAAGAGCAAGTATTGTGCCAATCTTTAAGGGAGGAGATAGGGAGGATCCACTTAATTATAGACCTGTGTCACTTACTAGTATTGTTTGTAAAATCTGTGAGAAAGTTATTAGAAAAAGATGGATAAAGTATTTAGAAGAAAATGAAGTGATAACACCAACACAGTTTGGTTTTAGGGAAGGAAGATCATGTATTACTAACCTACAAAGTTTCTACAGTAGGGTAACAGATGTTGTACAGGAGAGAGAGGGATGGGTGGACTGTGTCTATCTGGATCTTAAGAAAGCATTTGACAGGGTACCCTATAAGAGACTATTGTGGAAATTGAGGACATTTGGAGGGGTGCATGGGAAACTATTAAAGTGGATGGGAGATTATTTGATAGGAAGGCAGATGAGAACCGTAATAAGAGACAAGGTATCACAATGGAGAAATGTGACTAGTGGAGTACCCCAGGGCTCTGTCTTGGCCCCAGTAATGTTTCTGATATATGTAAATGATTTGCCAGAGGGTTTGAATAGTTACATGAGTATGTTTGCAGATGATGCTAAAATTATGAAACATATTAAATGTATTGATAGTTGTAAAGAACTGCAAGAGGACTTGGACAAACTACACAGCTGGAGCCAGACTTGGAAAATGGACTTTAATGCCAAGAAGTGTCATGTATTAGAAATGGGTATAAGCGAAAGAAGACCACACTGGACATATAAAATGGGCAATGAGATGATTAGTAAAAGAAAGGATGAGAAAGACTTGGGAATGATTATTCGGGATGACTTGTCACCAGAAAAGCATATAAACAAAATTATTGGGGGAACTTATGGATTACTGACCAACATGAGAGTGGCTTTTAATTATATGGATGAGGAAATTTTGAGGGAGTTGATAGTGACCATGATAAGACCAGGACTAGAGTATGCGGCAGTGGTATGGTCACCTCATTTGAAGAAGCATATTGATAAACTAGAAAGGGTTCAACAGATGGCAACGAAGATGATACCGTGTTTAAGGGAACTCACCTACGAGGAGAGATTGGAAAAACTGAAGTTACCAACATTGCGCGAGAGAAGGGAAAGAGGTGACTTGATCACGATATTTAGAAATGTAAGAGCATTGGAAAGGGTGGATAAAGAGGATCTTTTTGTGTTGGATGATGGAAGAACAAGAGGTCATGGCTTCAAGTTGAGGAAAAGTAGATGTCTTAATGATCTCAAAAAGTTCAGTTTCCCAAACAGAAGCATAAGTATTTGGAATGACTTAGACGAAGAGGTGGTGCAGGCAAAAAAACATTCATGTATATAAAACTAGATTAGATGAATGTAGATATGGAGACGGGACAACACGAGCTTAGCTCATTTCCTGTATACTACAAATAGGTAAATACAAATAGGTAAATACACCCACACCCACTAACAGAACAAAGGAAGAGTACAAATGAACTAGAAATGAATAAACAAGAAAATGTAGAGAGGAAGAAACTCTGAAAGAGATATAACAGACAAATGTATTGAAGAACCCAAATTGTTTTATTGGTTTGTCAACAGCAAACTGAAACACAAGGATGGAATCAATAAGCTGAAAGCAGAAAGAAAGGTTTACAAAGATGCAGTAAGTAATGCAAGCGGAAATAATGAACAAAAGTTTCCAATCGGTTTTTACTATGAAATAAAAAAGGGGGGGAGGGGGGTGATTTTATGGAAGGGGAGGGAGTGACTAGAAATGCAGTGTTAAATGAAGTAACAGTTGAAGTGCAAGAAATATATAAATTGCTGGAAACTCATGATGTGAGGAAGGCCCCAGGACCAGATGGGACCTCTAAGTGGATACTAAAGCAATGCAGAGAACAACTGGCAGATAAGATTCACGGTTTAATTGTGTGTTCTCTGGAAGAAGGGAAAGTGCCTCAGGAATGGAAGAGGGCCAATGTGGTACTAATTAATAAGAGAAGGAACAAAGAAGAACCCCTGAATTACAGACAAGTGTCCCTGACCAGCATAAGATAGATGGATAAAATATCTGGAGGAGATGGACATTTTGGCAGAAAATCAGTTTGGATTCAAAAGTGGAAGGTCGTGTCGTGTATCTCAAATTTGTTGAGCATCTACTCAAGGGCAATTAATGTGCTACAGGAGAGAAAGAGCTGGGTGGACTGTGTGAATCAGAAAGCCTTTGACAAGGTACTCCATTAGTGACTGTGGAAATTGGAGCACATAGGAGGACTGAAGGCAAACCTCTTGAAGTGGGTGAGAGACTTCATGAGAGATGGGCAGATGAGGAGAGTGAAAAAGGAAAAGATATCAGGGTGGAGGGAAGTAACAAGTGGCATCCCAAAGACTCCACATTAGCACCCGTAATATCCCTGATCTACAAAAACGATGTGGTGGTTGGCATGAACAGTTATGCAAATGTTTGCAGATGATGCAAAGATCATGAGGAGAGTAGTTGATGAAGACTGTAAAATGCTGCAGGAAGACCTGAACAGGATTTACCATTGGAGCTGGGTATGGGAAATGAATTTCAATGGAAAAAATATATATACAGTAAAGTCTACTGCATGGCTAATTGGTTCTGGAACAATGGCGTGCCACAGAAAATCATGCCATACTATCTATCTATCTATCTATTGCCAGACACCATAATCCCGTAAGGGGTGGCCAATTGACTTTGAGTTATTTTTTTTTTAAGGGGAGGGGCACTAACCCTCCACCAACCCACTTGTTGACACGTAGGGAGCACGTATGGTTTGGTTATATGGTTACCACCCAGCGTTGTAAATGGTTTCTTGGCTTACAGGAAACCATTTGGCTTGTCACTCAATGTAATGCCACCTGTAAAGGAAAGAAAAGCAGTAAGAAGTGACAGGAAATATAGGAGAAATAGGAAGAAAGGAGGCCATGCACAGAAAAAGAATGATAAAGGCTAAGGAAGAAGTAGGCAGCACTACATCAAGTGAGTGGATGATGGTCGCCACCATGCCATACAGATAACTAAACTTATGGGAAAAATAGAGTTTGGTTCTGGACAGTTGGCCAACGTCCCCCTTCTGACCCCCCTTTTTCCCATTTGCCCCCACTTGACACGGGCACACAGTCAAGCACTCAGTCAGTGCATGTACTACATGTAACAGTGGGCACAAAAAATGATGGGGTGATCAGCCTTGTGTCTACTTGGGCATAATACAATCGTTTGTCAATCCGTTATGAACTGGTTGGTGACGAAGCACCTACCTCTGAGCTAAGACGAAGTAAAATGCCTCCCATCACCACATCACGTTTGTAAGAATGATTATTAACGTGTTAAATGTGAGGTTTGTTGACACTTGACCATACAAACTTTATCAAATAAACTTTTTCAATCAGTTTCCAGCAGGCCACCTCCGCCACCTTTGTTTGGGTCGGTCAGCTAATTGCCGACCAAGCATTACAGACGCCAGAGGTGAAAACTAATTGAAGAAGTTTATTGGATAAAACCTGTATGCTCAAGTGTAAACAAAACTCACAATTAACACATTAATAATCGTTCTTATATACGTGATGTGATGATGGGAGGCATTATACTTCGTCTTAGAGATAGGTGCTTCGTCACTAACCAGTTCATAGCGGTTTTACAAACAAACCTTTAAACTAGTCACAGTACCCAAAGAATCATTATTTCATTATTTAACATTGTATATATTTATTTGACTCTTAAAATGTTATGGCGTATAGAAGCCTAGCGCTGCCAGACGTACGAAGGAAGCTTACACAGAGCGAGTAACGGACTAGTGTACCGAAGGCAGCATCTAAATATCGATATGCTTTCTTGAAGTGAAATAAGTTTTATTCTTACTCACAGAGAGTTTAATTAGTTAGTTTGAATTATAACTGACTTTTGTGATTTTTATGCATGCATAAACTAGGCTGCAACCGCTGTGAAATATTTTTATTACTATATTTTTTTCATGCTGCATTGACAGCACTGTTTTAAAGAGAAGAAATAGAATATTTATATATTTTAACAATATGTAAAATGCATGAAAAAGGACATTCAATTATTGCTCCACATAGTGATTTTTTTTCTGAAAAATCAAAATATTGGTGACATTTGGCATTTCTCCTGCCGCGTGAACGCTCCCATTTCAGGTGGATCTTACCAGGCTTCGCACTGGGCATTCTCGGCTTACACATGGGTTCTTGATGAGTGGTGGGACTCAGCCGTACTGTGATGATTAACTTGTTTCCCTTACTGTCCGTCACTTGCTGGTCGAGTGTCCAAGTCTGGGGGACCTAAGTCAGAGATTCCTCTGTAGACATAAGGGGGCAGATGGTGCCTACTGTCTGTCTTTGATGCTTGGTTGAGCCTCCAGCGATTTTATTGATGTTTTTAGTTTTCTGTAGGAGGTGAGCCTCCCTCAACATTTATAAGTAATTGGTATTTTATAACCAATGCTATTTTTCGTGTCTTATTTCTAATAATGGGTATTAACTTTATTTTGAAAATGTAACATATCTTTTTGTGGCGTTTTTTTAACCTGTCCGGCGGCATATGACCCTGGCAGTTGTGCTGCCAGATTTTAATTATATTCAGTCAATCAATCTTGGAGTTCACGATAAGAGAAAGGGAGGTTGTAAGACTCCACGTTTTCTGAACGGAAGTCCAGCACCCTTGCCTCCTCTACCTCCCGTTGTCTGGCAAAAATTGGGTAGCTAGTATCTCTATGACTGGCCACTGCAAAGGCAGACGCAAAAATATCGGCCACAACTGCAGGGTCACCAACAGGCTCACCATTAGACATCAGCACGGGGGACCTGCCTTGAGTACATTTTCCCGAAGTCTTTCACACCAGCTTCAACACCTGAGACAGTGGCGTCTTTGAGTTTACAGATGACCCATAAGCCATCCAAGAGTCCCGCCTAGCTTGTTTGAGTACCTGACAAGCCTTAGCACGCACCCTCCTGAACTCGACAAGGTAATGCTCTGTCCTGCATATACGATAGTGGGAGAAAGCTAACTTCTTAACACGTACATCAACACTGCAATTCTCATTCCACCATGGGACAGGTCGATAGCAATACCAGTACGCGCCAGACGCATTAGAACAGCATGAAGGGCAGCAGAATGCAGAATGGAGGTAAAGAACGAAACAGCCTCATCAGTATGTGGAAAGTCTGCAATTGAGACGTTAACAGATATCGAAGAGGAGAAAAGGGACCAGTCTGCCTTATCCAGTCTCCACCAAGGGAGACGGCAACAGGGGCTAGATACTGCTGCAGTAAGGAGGATGGGGAAGTGATCACTTCCATGGAGATTCTCCATAACCACCCAGGTACAGTCCAGGAGACAGTCAGGAAAGCAGACAGGGAGGTCAGCTGCAGTATCCAGACTCGCTGGATACGGCCTCCATGTGGCAGAGTTGGTACACTCTTGTTATCACCTTTTAAAGGCTGTAACAAGAGGCAAACGATATCCACACTACACCATTAGGGTCCGGCTCGATACTAAAGAGGGTATCACACGGTACCTGAAATCATGGTTTGCCGACGAAATCGTGGTAACCGTCCACGAAACCGTGGTAGCCTCCGAGGATTCCGTCAACAAAGCTCATTTCCATCTAGACCCATTCCATGCCCACGGAATCAGGAACAAAACGTTTTTTTTAAGTTATAATTCCATCCTAGAGTGCCTATTCCTTTCCATTATATATATTGTTAATTATGAAAGGTTAAATAACCTTTTATATCGTGCAGGGATGAAATAACGATGTCGATAATTCAGTTGTTTTCATTGGGGAACGCGGATAATCAGTGCTGCCAGATACAGGGAAATTTCCCTGTTTTAGGGAAATTCATGTCTCTACAGGGAAACAGGGAAGAAAATTCAAAATACACCAAAATCCAGGGAAATTTGAAAGATACTGGACAGACGAGAACGATACGGCTGTGATGCCACGAACCACACTTCTTTTAATTCAGATAATAGACAAAATTGTCTTTGTGTGTGTGTGTGTCAAGACCAGTACATGCAATTCTGCTTAAATTCTCTAAAGTAAGAGAAAGAGAGAGGGTGGGATGGGGGTTGTGGTAACTGGCAACACAACTGTATCGTTCTCGTCCGTCCAGTACGTGTCCTCCCTATGCATACCGTGATTCCAAATTTTTATTCAGTCCCGAATAAAGCCTGGTGGCGTTTGGAAGTCTCCCACCTATTTCAGTTACTGTTGTAACTTGTAGTAATGTCTACTCCTCCAGCAAAGAGTAAGAGGCAGCCTTACACCCAGAAATACACTGAAAAATGGGAAAATGACCCCAAATTTAACAGCTGGCTGACAAGAAGTAGTAAAGGCCTTCTGTATTTCCACTGCAAATTGTGTAATTCTGATGGAAAAGTTGGCAAATCTGAAATAGGGAAACATGCTGCAGGGGCCAAGCATAAGAAGATTGTGGAGAGTGCTAAATGTACAGTTAGTGAACTTGATATGCCAAGTGTCAGTGGAGAAAGACATGCAGAAAGAAAAGTGAAGGAATCTGAAATATGATTAGCTGCAGTCGTAAGTGAACTTAACCTTCCATTTTCGGTTGCTAATAAACTTGTTCCAGCTATTCAAGCAATATGCCCAAATTCAGATGTGGCAAAGAAATTCAAGTGTGGTAAAACAAAATGTGCAGCTATTGTGAAAAATGTCCTTGGTCAAAAGAAGAAAAACGACTTAATCAATCTTCTTAGAGAAAATTGTTTCTCTCTGATAGCAGATGAGTCAACAGATCGGGGCTGCATGAAACATCTTGCCCTTGTTGCACGAGTTACCACCCCAGAAGGTATCAAGGATTCATTCTTATCACTTGTGCCTTTAGAAAATGCCACCACTGAAATCCTTTATGAAAGTGTTAAGTCTGTGTTTGATGATGCAAATGTCCCCTACAAACAAAACATGATAGGATTTGCTGAAGATGGGGCTAGTGTAATGATGGGAGTTCGCCATTCACTCTCATCAATGTTAAAGAATGACATACCCAATCTTTTCATAATGAAATGCATATGTCATTCCTTTCATCTGTGTGCTTCATATGCATGCAAAAAATTGCCAAGATGGGTTGAAGATATGACCCGTGACATTTATAACTACTTCTTGTCACCAAAGCAGACAGCAGCCTATAAAGACTTCCAGAGTTTGCCACTGTGAAACCCCACAAACTGTTGCATCCCTGTCAGGCAAGATGGTTATCCCTGCATGGTGCTGTAAAACGGTTGCTTGAACAGCTTCCAGCACTGAAGCTATTTTTCGCTCAAGCAGCCTTGGAAGATAGACTCCTGTCAGCTGAATCTATTCTTTAGAAACTTCATGACCCATTTTCTAAGCTTTACTTAGAATTTCTTGATTATGTTTTACCCATATTTAGTGACCTGAACAAAGAGATGCAGACTGTGAATCCAAAGATTTATACATTGCACAGCAGAATCTCTGCAGTCCTGCATACCATACTTGAGTGCTACATGAAACCACGCATCTTAGAAGCCACACCATTATCAGCTGTCAGTGTGAGAGACCCAGCCAATTTTCTTCCACTGGAAGAGGTTTATCTTGGAGGTCGAGTAACTGTATCACTCCAAGCATGCCAAAACCTGGACAAACAGCTACTGGATGCTTTTAGATTAAGATGTCTGGACTTCTGCATAGAAGGAGCCTCTCAAATTTTGCAGAGGTTTAATTTGAAGGACCCAGTACTCACAAGTCTCAAAGCTTTAGACCCACAAAGTGTACTGATGAAAACTGTCCAATCTATTGCCCCCTTAGTGGCTCATTTTCCAAACTTAGTGCCTGAAAGTGACATAAATGAGATAGACAGTGAGTGGCGGTTACTCAGAAACACTGAACTGAATGTAGTACCTGATATAAGTGCTTACAATTTCTGGCAAAAAGTTGGTGACTTCAAAAAAGGGGATGATACACCATTGTTCCCATGTGTTGGAAATCTAATGAAAAAACTGCTGTGTTTGCCACATTCAAGTGCCAGTGTTGGAAGGCTATTTTCTCAAGTGAATCTAATGAAAAGCAAAGTTAGAAATTCACTGAACACAGAAACATTAAATGGAATGCTTCATGCCAGGAAAACTTTTGAAACTTCATCTGCTTACAACTTTGAAATAACACCATTCCACTTGGAGCTTATGACAGCGGACATGTATAAAACTAGTGATTTGCAACAAGAATAGCTGGCGTTTTAAGGTATGTAATAAACAATAAGAGTTTACCCTGATAAGATTATGGGAATGTACTGTATATATAACAACATAAAGGTAACAGGGAAATAAAGGGCTAAACAGGGAAATTTTGTAGGTGAATCTAGGGAGCTTTTGGTAGCTCGATCTGGCAGCACTGCGTGGATTCAATCATTCAACACTCCACTCTGGGAGGAGTACTGTACATCGCTGTTCATTCAACGCTGGGTAAACGATGGCATCTGGGCAGATATTACGGACAAGGGCTGCTGAAAATGCCTTCATTGAAAAAATAAAGCCATTCCCTTGTCTTTGGGATCACAAGCATCCC
>JAGKTI010031085.1:0-12226 GCA_018397915.1 Birgus latro
GTAAAAGATCTGACGAAAAGATTATGACCTGTATTTGTGCTGAACTGGTTATGTGTATCATTAATATAAGCCTCGTGCATCCTATTTATATGCATGATGCTAATGCAGATCGCTCACTTGTTCCTGCTCGCCATTTTTCAGTCTCTCCAAGTGAGAAGCCGAGAACCAGATACAGCAAGACTGCTCCCGACCTCGCTTTGAACAGATGCAAAGACGCTATTGGTTTCGATGAAAAATACTTCGGCCGGATTCGTTTGACATTGGCCGAGAAAAACGGCGCGGCACCGTTTCACCGAAGGCGGCTTCCAATCTGACCCGTCAGATGGCAAATGTGCCCCAAATGTGATATCAACAGACGTCATGGTTGTGAATCGATATGCCTAAAAAACCGTAAGGACAAAATTAAATAGCTACAATGAAGGATCGTGGGTTTTTACAGCTGTTTTATAGCGGAGTGAGACAATGAACCATTTCCTCCCATGTTAAAGAGTCCATTTGGATTGGTCGACCCTAAACGTCAAACATAAAAGTAATAGTTGTAATAAGCGGCATTCATGGTTTGCCGTATTGTATCCTTCCATGTCATATTTTATTCAGTGCACTTGGAATAACTGCAGAGGATGAATGTCAATGACTCTCTCTCTCTCTCTCTCTCTCTCCTGCACAACCTATCGATATTTTACTCGGCTGGATCAGCCTTCGAGATTATAGGATCATGACACCATTAGATCTGCCCGATAACCATGTCATCTTTGAGAAGGACGTAGCCCTAAGGTAAAATATTTGCAAGCTGAACCATGGGATGGAGTGCATGTAGTAAAAATGAAAGCAAACAGCAAGATCTACTGATCCTTTTGAGGCTGTTATACGGGATAGATTATAACTAACGAAAATATTTTTTGATTAACCTAAATAACAGATAAAGACAGTTTAATGGATCATGGTAAAATAAAGCCTTTATAATATTGTGATAAATAATAGGATGCGCCCACGACCTCCTCACCCAACGGAAATAAAAGTTATCGAAATGGTTAAGTTTAACATGTAGTAACCAAACAGTTTTGACAGGCTAAATGTTAACAGTGAAGAGGGACTCGCTGAAGAGAATTAAAGCATTCAGCATTTAATACCAGACTTAAGCCAAATAAAAATAATGTTAATATCTCAAAGGCCCACGAATTTACGCAGCCGCGGAAAACCTACTGCAGCCAATGCTTCAAAGGTAAATAAATAGATAAGTAAATAAAAAACTACTATAGGGTCCACGTAGGTATGGACTTTTTCTAGCTAATTCCTAACGATTTTATTACGTCGAGGGAAATCCTAATATTCACAGAATAAAACGACCAGTGATACAGCAGAATTCTTGCACTCTTTATTAGTGATGATAATGACTTGGAAAATTAGTTTTAGTGGGGGGCAATTGAAGTAAATTTTTTGCGAATGCATTTCTTATTCTGCAGTTATTATTATTATTAGTTTGTTTATCGCCTTCGATAAGAAGAATTTGGGGTAAGATTTCACATTCTCTGCAATATTTCTCTCAAGATTTCTCATATTTCTCTCTTCTTACTTGGTTATTTATTATTCTATATTCCTCATGAACCTAATTATATTCCCTTAAATTAACATCTGTCTTCCTCCATATTTTTAACCTCTCCCATAATTTTTGTTTTTTCTTTATCTTAGCCCACAATTTCTTATTTATGGGCAGGTCACTATTTATTCTTTTTCTAAATATATATGCTTTTGCTCTTGACATCTCTGTGGGGTGCACTCTGCAACTGCTTCTTTCTGTTTCTTTTTGAATCTCTTCCACATTTCTTCATCTTCAGTGTCCAAGAACTCATCCCAGTCAATGGTTAAAATCCTAATTAGTTTTTTGAAGTATGCCTTTCGTGAAGATAAATAAGTCCTTTATGTTTCTTCACCAGTGGTGCTATGTCACATTTGAATTAAACATCCGTGGTAGCTCTTACCTAATGGACTCATATCCTCAATATCACTGACAATTATACCATCTGTGCAAATCAGATCAAGTGTGTCCTCAGCACTGTTCCCTTTAAACCTTGTAATTTCATGAATGTGTTGTATGGAGTAGCAATCTAGGATTTTCCCAATAAAAAAATTAACTGATGTTATCCTCACAAGCACATATTATGTAAAATTTTCCCATTTTACATTTGACATATTAAAGTCTCCAACGATCACTGTGTCTTGTATTATTTTATTCACATTTCTTGGCACTGTCTCCCATTTCACTATCTGGACTTCTAAATATTGATGCAAACAGAATATCATAACCTTTACATCTGATCCTTATGGCTATGCACTCTTTAGCAACATTTTCAAAAACCACATACAGTATTGCGTCCCCAGACTGATACACACCAATAGTCCTCTTCCACCCTCATTTTGCTTCAGGTTGTTTCAAAAACGTGCGTATCCTTTAATGATGTATTCCACAATATCTCTTTCGAACCTGAAGTGTTTTGGTTAATTCTAGCCTTTAATTCATTCACTTTGCTATAAACACACCCACATTATTAAATAATACCTTCTGCACATTATCGCTATGTACAGATTTACCATGTACTATAGTACCTGTACTGACACTTTACACCTTGTACTCTCCCACGGTCTTTGTTGTTCCTATTTTGTTTTGTCACCCTTCTCTCAAGTTACTTGCAGTATGTATCTGTTCCATGGACCTCCCATGACCACGTAATAGGTTCTCAACTACTCTGTTGCGTTTTTTCTTTTTTCCTTTGCCTTTTTGAGTCGAGTTTTTTCGTCGTTCTCTTTAGTCATATCATGCGTCACTCCAACCTTCCGGAATATTTTTTTCATTTTCATATTACAGTTCATACAAATTTCTCGTCACTCATTACTTCAAGGTTCCTTTCAAAAACACAAGTATTGGTCTAGCCTTCTTTCAATGTTGCTCCTTTCTAATATCTTCGATATCATTGTTATAACAAGTTATGCCTATTCCGTTGAAGAGTTCGACAAATATCTGCTTATCATGACTTATCTTTTGTCCTCATTGCTAAGTTCATACCATATCTCTTCGGGAATACAATACAAAACAATGTTCTTCCTGTTTATTCTACTATGCACCCATTTCGCTGTTTCTAGGAATTCCCTTGATTGAGGACCACCACCGGCACAAGCAGATGCCGTATTAATTTTGCTTCTACTTGTAGAATATCCCTGCCAGACTTTGCTAAATCCTTTGCTTCAGTGCAAACTCTGTGACTTCCGACTGCCACTGTCCTTGTTTATCATCTATTTCCTCCTCTATTTTCCCCAAAAATTCTTTCTTTGCACCGTCCCAAATGCTTAACCTCATCCACCTGCGTTTTAAGCTTATTGCTCACCTGTGCCTCTATTTCCTCCACAGTACCCGTTTTCAGTTGGCCAAAAATCTTCTCAATTCCTTAAGATCCTCGCTAGTTTTACATTCTAGGCCATCCATACGTTCCTCAATTTGATCTTGGGTCTTACCTTAGCCCCCTGCGACACCAAATTCCCAACCACAACACTGCACATGGAGCAATACCAATGAATTGGCTGTTCTTGTTTAGTGATAAAATTCATACAGTCTCACTGACGCCTTCACATCTGATGTGGTGCCACATATCACATACATTACATTCTAGGGCCAAAACAATGTCTTTTACCTAAATTTTGCATGCCGGGCAAACTTCGTTGTTGTTTACTTTAACCGCCATCTCGCCTCCCAGTCAGCTGTCCCTCCTTACCTTCGTCGGCGCCATCGTTTTTACATTCTAAGTCCGTACTCTTGATCCTGTACCAACTTGCTTTGTTGATCTTATCTCTTGTATCACTCACTGTTGCCACAGTCACTTATTAATTCCGATATTACCGTATGCCGTTAAAAATAACCCAGAGCACTTCACAGCACGTCCGATCCACAACCACGATCACACATGGTGCATATGCAAACTTTTCCTAATGTAATGCAGATACAAACCCAAAACACATAAGGCTTAGAGGCTACGAAGTATTTATTATAACACTTCTGCGTGCTCAAACTCATCTGCAAACCTTGACTTCCTTATTTGTGTACTACGCACTGTATCCTAACCTGCGGATTCTTCGACATGCCAGGACAACTCCGATTTCACGGTCTACATAATGATACTAGGTTTGGTCATAAGTTAGCGAGGGAAAGTCCTGTGCAAACAGCACATAATTTGCAGTGTAAACAGTCCATGGATTGTAGGCCACTTTAAAGGCATTGAAGCCCCCCTCCCCCCCTTTTTTTTATTTCGTCTTAGCTCATATTTTCGGAACGGTATGGGTTAAATATAGCCTTCATAAACCCTTTCAGTGACTAAGCTTTTCCCAAGTTGAATGAAATCGCCGTCTAGCAGCAACAATAAAGTAAAATGGACGTCACCTGGATTTAACAGGTTAAACGTTAATAAGTTTCATTAAACATTCATTTTCAGTAAATAAATTATTTAAAAAACTAAAGAACTTACTTTCAGTGACACTCCACTACACCGAGTGACAAATCAAATGGTTTCCAGTAACCTAGGAAACCATTTAATACGCTGGGTGGTAACCATATAAGTAAATGACGCCTGGTGGTCTTAGTGGGTTAATGAACTCCAGTCGGATGAAACCTGTAAGGGTTTCCATCTAAGGAACGATGGGTTTATTGCTCACATAATACCACACAGGGAGTGAGGCTGATCACCCTTGCCATATGATAAATGTCGGGACTGACTAGCCTATCGGGTTCCTACGCTCCTAATGGGGCAAAAAAGGAATGGATGAGTAGCAGTAGTAGTAGAAACAGTCGTAGTAGTAGCAATATAAAAGTGGTGGTGGTAGTAGTAGTAGCAGTATACAAGTAGTAGTAGTAATGGTAGTAGTAGCAGCAGGAGTAGTAGTGATATAGGTGGTATTAGTAGTAACTCCAGGTTCATCTGAATGTGAACCCAGTAAACTGCAGGTTGAAGCTGTCCTCCCCTGCAGTCCACTATCCCTCTATCAGGGGATTGGGATGGAGGTGAGAGGCATAAGCAGACAACTGAGTCATCCAGCTGTCAGTGCCACCACGCGAAGGCGCCCTTCTCAAGCACCTGAACTAGATGATGGATGGCTGTTGCTTATTGTAAGATACTATCGTCATGATGCTCTAGGCCCTGAAGACACCATGACGTAATACTCACCGAGAATGCGATGGTGAATAGCGTCGCGCGACATCTCTCTGACGATGTGGGAGCGTTGATGCGGAAGCCTTCCACTCGTCACTATAAATAATAATAGCAGGCAGCTGAATGTCAGAATTGGGGTATCATTTCGCAGGCACAATGAAAACCAAGTTCCTTTGGTTTGTATAAACTGCAAGTTTAGTCAGACCGTTATTGGCTGTCACTTGTTCGGGGTCTTTTATGGCACTAAAATATTTCAGTCTCCACTTTAACAACAATAATTTCTGCACTAAACAATCCTTGAAGGTATGGGGAATTAGTTTTTCTAAAAACAGTTCTGACACAATGCGTTTTTGTCCCTACAATTACAAAAATATGTCCACACGCAACACACGCACCCTGCTCAAACCGCGACTCAGTTCGAAATGACCGCCCCAAATTGGCGGGACTGTGACAACGGAAATACTCGAAGCTGATTGGCTGCTGGGAATATAATTCTGAAAGTCTATTGATGATTGGCTGGAAGCGTGCTCTGCTGTTTGAAAGCCTAGATGCTGATTGCCTGGGTTCGGACGCTGTACCATCACAATATTGTTGCGCGACGGAAAGTAGTAGTATAAAAAAATGGTAAAAATTTCAAAAACCAAGAAATTGTCCGAAAAATAAATACGATATTTATAGACAGCGTATGAATTATTGTTGATAAAAGTGGTTGGATTAGAGAATACGCTTTTGAGGAGATCTTCAACGTTTTCCAAATGATCTTTGCTAAATTCATTAAATAAATGCTAGACTATTGTCTTTTCATTCCGAATAGCCCTTGAGCACTTATATAAAATGTTGATTTGGTCGAGATCAAGGTATTTCAAATAGAAAGCACAAAACTGAGCCATACCATCTCATTAATGACATCCCAACGGAAAGGTTTTTTGAATTTGAAAATGCTTTGAATATTTAACTATCAATTACAATATTATTCATGATGATTGACTGATGCTCAGTATTTTACAGGGAGGTTAAAGTTCTAATATTACAGGAGGGTGTTCCTTACCTACTTGTAAGACCATGATTTTCACATGCAGATTTGATCGTGTGAACAAATTGTCGATTATTTTTCATAAATATACCTTTTGTAACTGTATTCGTAATCAGGGATTATTGGACTGTAGTTTAAACACTGCTGATAAACACAACACTGGATCTTGAATACCTGTACTGACCTTACCTACTCTGATCCAACCTAACCACACAAAAAGTCAAACCTAGCCTAAGAAACCTAACCTAATCAAGGCAAACCAAATTTAACATTAGCATAATTTAATCCATGTAACCCTAATCTAGCCTAATTTCAGCCAGCCTAACCTAAACAAATCTAACCAAACCTAACCTAACCTAAACACATGTAGTGGACTGGGTTGGGAACTATGGTCACTGGTTGAATCACAATTATTACAGGAAATTATTTATTTTAATTCAGTAGCTATCACCATATTTACTGGCATTGCTGTTCTTTATGGCCCCATCAAACCCAACGCATCATAATAACACCCCCTACCAATATTCATAACACCAAAACTGAATGCGATATTCATAGCATATCACAACAGAGATGATGGATATTAATGCTTAAGTGACAGGGTAACATGAAGGCTGCATGAAACCAGTCCATTATTGGTGTCATGAGGGAAAGACATGTAACCAAGGAATGCTGATAAAAGACTAAAAAAAAATCCAAGGCATCCACCATCAAGACTCAAACCCACACCTCTGCTAATCCGAGGCCACATGCTACAGCACCTATTAAACCATGGCAGCACCCAGACCTCCTGTCCTATCATTCAGAAAGACTATTTTCTCCAAGCAGCATCACATACAGTTTTCCCTAGCCCGGTGATGTATCGGATAGGGTTACCCTCTTGTTTTAAGACTGGCATTCCTTTTATACCTTTTTCCAGTTTACAGTGCCCAGTTTTCATATTAATGATGGTAATGAGAGGAACAAATCTATGTTTCACTTGCCAGAGGCTTATTTCGGTCCTCTGCTGTCTGTCTGACATGGCCACCACGCACATAACCCTTTCTTTTCACTTATGGACTGTTTATGTAAGTCCCATGCCCACTACCCCCATATCTATAACCAACAAGCTACTCCCCACTAACTTCTTGCTTCTCAGGGAGGAGAGGAAATGTGGGTGTTGATGAGGTGCAATGGACTAGCACACTGACCTGGAAAGGTGACTGTGCAAGTTGCAGAAAACTGTCTGGAGATAGCAAGAATAGATTCTATCCATCCATCATCCAATCCTGTCACCCCATGAGAAGCGTTGGAACCAGGGGCTAGGCAAGTTGTTCCTGACATTTAAGATGAAAGTGACCAACCTCACTCATCCCTAAGTGGCATTACGTGAGCAGTAAGCCCCAACCACCCCTTGGATATAAACCTTCACCTGTTCAATCCAATTGGAGTGCCTTAATTACCCACTAAACAACCAGGTGCCAAAATTTGGTTATATGATTACCACCCAGCACAGTAAATGGTTTTCTGGTGTACAGGAAACCATTTGGCTTGTCATTCAGTGTAGAGTCAGCCACAAGCAGAAGGAAGAGGAAAGAATGAGAGAATGAAAGACAGAAGAGGGAGTGTACAGTCACCCACAGGCAGAAGTACGAGGAAAGACAGAAGAGGATGGAAGGAAAGAAGGATGGATGAGAGGAAAGGGCAGAAACCTGAAAGCAGCACTATATCGAGTGACTGGATGGTGAGCAGCCCCACCTACCACGTTACATACTGTAAAAGATCATTGGACTAAAAGAAACCAATGGCAAAATGTTCACTGTACATATTAGCATTGCACTCTAGCTCAGTATATACAGCAGTCGAGATGGACACACTGCTGCGAAGCCCCAGTCCTTTGCGTTGACTGGCCCCGCCTCGCTCTATAGTAGAGTAAAAACACGTAACCTGGATGGTAAACATTACTGTACATACAAGAGGAGTAGTAAAAGGATGGAATGCAAAAAAATGTTTAATAAAAATGCATACTGTTGCAAATACTATCAAAACATCTAAAAATATACAACAGTTGTAATCAAATTACAGTACAGGTACCTCTCAGAAACCATTAAATACAAAAAGGGATGTTAACCCTCTTAGTATGGCAATAGAACTTGAAGATTTTATATCTACACTCTGTCTTATCTTAGCCCAGATTTTTGTCCTTTTGAAGCTTTTTGTGTAGTTTAGTAGCAGAATGAGACAATGCTGTGGTCCTACATACTTTCCATAGTGCTCCTTCATAACTAGCACTATATTCTAACGCTAATCTAGAGTTACAACTCAGGATTCATGATGATAAGATGGCAATTTCAGGCCAAGTTAGAATAAAAGGAGTATAATGCTGTATGATTTTATTTATTCGAGGGAAACCCCTTAGAACACGTGAGTTAACTGAAGAAGACAATTCTCTGAAGGTTACAACTTCATCTACATACATTCTTCAGTACAAAAATTTAATATTACAATATCTACTGCATGATACAGTGCTAAGAATGTCAATGAACACAATCTCTTCAATTTTTTAATAAACTGTAGTAAGTTCTGTGGCTGCTAATGAAAGTACATGGTTAGCAGTCTCTCCCTTCACCTGGCATTTTTAACCCTTTGAATCTGGTGGTCATTTTTACCAGTCCTTGTTTCTTCCAGATGATATTATTCAACTTGGGACATATTTCTCTTACTGGAGGGGTTAATGAGGACCATATCAAACTCCTCCACCTCAAGAAGCCCCTCCTAAGCTGAATTAAACAATCTGAAATTACCAAAAATATTATAAGAAAGACATCACTAAAGTCTAGGGTTAATTTGGTCTCAGACTCCTACCTCACCTCCCTCTGATTATCACTTGACTACAGTACTATGGTCAATGGCCCAGATGCATGAACAAACTTACGATAAACTCCCACCCATAACTCAGATAACTATTAGCAGTATGAACAAAGGACATGGGAAGAATTAAGTTTCTCCTTTCCCTGTCCTTCCTGCTAAAACGTATCCAAGTTATCTGTATGAGAGAGGATTGTAAGTTGTTCGTGAATCTTGGTTCCAGTTCTGAATGATGCAAAATAATAGAGCCTCAATGCTTAACATAACTGTATCTACGTAACAAAAGCTGAAGCACTGAAACAAAACTAATGTATATATACAGCTCAGAGATGCCAAGATGTTTGGGTTTCATTACATCTGATTTCTTTTATTTTTTCTTAAAAGTAATTTTCAACAGAAGATACATCCCCCAAACCAAGGTATACTAAGATGAACTACTGTATCATACTAGGGCATTCTGTCATCAGTGCTTAAGTCCTAAAGCCCAAGGACATTTTTTTTTAATTCTTCCTACCTCCAAAAGATTTTGTTCAGCTCAGGAGAAAGACTTCAAAAAGAATGTATTAGTTATACCCTTCATTACCCCATTTATTGGGGGCACGGTGGCTCAGAGGTAGAGCATCGAGCTCGGGACCAGGGGGTCGTGAGTTCGAGCCGCGCCCGGGACTGCCGTGCCGAGAGGGGTAGCGCCCTCCTGTTACCTAGCGGGGCTATATGATCTCATTGTAAGGTCTAGCTCGGGGATTCTTTAATCCTTTTTTTACCCCATTTATTACTAAAGGGCTTTCCTAAACTGATTACAGTTTGGAAGTAGCAAGAGTAAAATAAAAATGACTTCCTTGGGCTTAAAGAAAAAAAAAAAAAATCAGTCCAAAGAGTATCAAAAACTAACACTACAACAACAACAACATCACTGGCAACATTACATGACCTTTACTATGGCAAACTGCCAACACCTACAAAAATAGTTCCAAAGAAGGTCGGAAAAATATAATGATATCGTCATCATCATCATTAGCCTGACCATTTTTTCCCCCACCTAAAAATATAAACTGTCATATTTCTTTGCACTTAAAGTTTATGGAATATAATAGGAATGCACAGTTTTAAGCCTGGTTTGGCTGTGGTTTAAAAAAATATAAGCTACTGTATTCCCAGTGTTATCTTTCTTCCTCCTGCCACACATGCAAGTTCTCAAAGTTAACGGTGCTACACAAAATACATTAAAAGAGCATCTCATGTAACTTAACCAGTAATTTCATGGTAATTCATTTTCAACAGAAGGGGAATTGACAGGGAATAGATATATGAGATTCACATACATGCAACTCTCACTTAAAATCTCGGATGTATGCTACTTCAAAGGAAACAACTCTAAGTGAAATATCCTAAAGCTATTATCCCGCTTTTGCCAAACAAACTGGTCCTATTAACGGTAAGACACCAAGTGGCTACCAAACATATACAGCATGGCTTTCCATTCTCAGTTCAGTCAATAAGCATGAGCTTCACTTCCTTTCACCACATAACCATTAGGAAAAAATAAATAATAACAATCATCATCATCATCACCTGGACCTCCTTTCCCACTCTAGGGCAGGGTGAGGTGTAGCAATGTCCAGAGAGCTCAAGTTTGTCTAGTCCAATGGGCAATGCTTCCATTCACATATCATTCAAGCCCCCAGAATCCTGGCTCTATCTGATATGCCAAAAACTTTCACCACATTCTGTAGCTTCACATAAATGTACCCAATTGAGTCAATAGTAATAATAATAGTAATGAAAGCAGTGATAAGAAACAGGGAAGTGAGCACGGAAGTGAAAAAGCTGCTACATGACAGCATTATGATACCAACTCTAACGTATGGATGTGAAGCTTGGACCCTGTTGGAAGGACAGAAGCCAAGAGTGAGAGTAGTGGAAATGAGTTATTTGAGAGGAGCATGTGGAGTCACATGGAGAGGCAGACTGACAAATGAGGAAGTGAAGGAGCATTGTGGTGTGGATGTGACAGGAAGTGTTAGGAGAAACACATTAAGGTGCTTTGGCCATGTGGAGAGGATGCAGAGTGAGAAACTGACGAGAAGAGTGTATGTGAGTGAGGTGGAGAGGGGGAGAGGGAGGGGGAGGCCAAGGATGAGATGAAGGGATGGAGTACAGAGGTATATGAGAGAGGGGGGTGTGAGCTGGGAGCAGAGCAGTGAAATGGCAGGGGACAGAGCGACATGGAGGTGATTTGTTTGTGGCCACCCCTTACGGGATTAAAGCGTCTGTCGATAGATAGAATAATAATAATAATAATAATACAGTAATAACAATGATAATAATTTCATGGTCTCTACACAGACACTATTGGATATATTCAGAAAGCAGTGACTTAACCCCTTCAGTACAGTTATCTTATTTTTAATGCTTTCTTACTGTTGTCATATATTTTTATTCAGTTCTGTGGAGATCTCTTGTAGTGATGGGGTTAATGGAGACATGTCCAACACCTTCACTGCAAGGTATTTCTATCAAGCTAAATAAAGCAGAATGTGATGGGGAGAGGGAAAAAAGAAAAAAAAGTAACTGTACAGAAGAGATTAACTAATTCTTCATAAAAGTACTTGGAATTTATTTTATCAACTTGCCTACTTTACTTTTTATAAAACTATGATTATCACAAGATATTTCACTAAAGCACCCATAAAACCCTTTAACCTTTCAATCAAAAGACAGATCTGTAATTTTATTCTGCATACTGCAAGATCATTTTCATCACTGTAAGAATAATATTTTTCATGGACGGGATTATAAACAGTCACCACTTAGATAATAATGAAAGTCAGTATCATATCACATGCATTGCTACATTTCATTGGTACATACAGCAGCTTTTCATTTAACTAACAATACCCAAAACTTCAAGTCAAAAGAAAACTCTAAATACCATATGCACTGACATACAGGGAATGTATATAATGTATAAATATGCTTGACTGTGCAGTATAGTATGTGGTCACTGTTATGCAGCTTACATGGCAATGATATACAACATATATACAGTATGTTCACTGCAAGTTTCAACCTCCATAATAACTCTAAAATTCAAATCCACCAGATTTATCAAAAGCTGCTAGTACAGTGCTGTAGTTAAACGGAAAAAATTAAT
>JAGKTI010031086.1:0-12226 GCA_018397915.1 Birgus latro
CACCCCCCTCTCTCATATACCTCTCCACTCCATCCCTCCATCTCATCCTCGGCCTCCCCCTCCCTCTCGCCCCCTCCACCTCACTCACATACACTCTCCTCGTCAATCTTTCACTCTCCATCCTCTCCACATGCCCAAACCACCTTAACGTGTTTCTCCTAACGCTTCCCATCACGTCCTCAACCACACCACAACGCTCCTTCACTTCCTCATTTGTTAGTCTGTCTCTCCATGTGACTCCACATGCTCCTCTCAAATAACTCATTTCCACTGCTCTCACTCTTGACTTCTGTCCTTCCAACAGGGTCCAAGCTTCACTTCCATATGTCAGAGTTGGTATCACAATACTGTCATGTAACAACTTTTTCACTTCCATGCTCACCTCCCTGTTTCTTATCACTGCTTTCAACGAACCAGCAACCTTCCTTCCCTGCTGCACCCTTTCAAGCACTTCACCCTCCAGACTACCATCCTTACTCATCACACTGCCCAAGTACTTAAATTCACTCACATTCTCCATATCCTTCCCATCCAGTCTCACTGTACACTCACTGGCTTCACTTCTCTCGAAGACCATCACTTTACTCTTCCCCACATTCACCTTTAGATTCTGTTTCTTACACACTCTCCCAAACTCATCTACCAAGCCTTGCAGCTCCCCTTCGTCTTCACTCAACAACACAGTATCATCTGCAAACAACAGTACAGGGAGTTTCCACACACTGCCCTCTCTCACTAGGGCCGCTCCAACATCCACTGCCCGACCTTGTATCTCTTTTATAACCCCACCCATATACAGATTGAATTACAGTAATAATATATTGACTCCTTGTGGTGTAAGAGATCAAAGGGAGAGAGAAAGAGATTCCAGCCCTTTCTCTTCAGTTACCCCTAAGTTCGGGTCCATTCTCTTTAACTCATCATAGAAAACGTCACACTGATCGATGGGAAATTTTTTAAATTTGTTTTTGTGTGATTTAATTCTGTGACCTTTATTTACTAATCAAGCTTAAGAATAAAATAGTGAACGTCCAAAATAACTTCCTTATTGATCGCTATACTCCTCTAAAAATATATTAGTTTTTTTTTTTTCCAGTGTTTGAAAGTTGCATTGAGATTTGAGCAACAGGTGTGATATGCTAATGTCGCTAGATACGGTTATTTGTAGCGATGGCATTGAGAGAGAGAGAGAGAGAGGTCACCCGTAAAACACATCCGTTCTTTCTTTCGACCGTCGAGGAAAACGTAACATCGATCAGTAAGCAACAGGTGTTATTGACGGTACTTCCGAACGATCAGAAAGCTTGACAAGACTTAGAATTAAACTACTGATAAATTTTAAGTGTATTTCATAGGTTTTCATGCTGTTATCCCTAAAAAACAAAGCCGTTCTCTGCTTCCATGTTTACTTTTCGACATTATAGAAAACGTAGCCTCAATTTTCGCGCCACAACACGCTTTATGGCCCCCTGTTGGTATGGTGTCGGCTAGATGAATACAGGTCAAGGAATCTGCTATTGTTATGCTAATGAGGTTAGTGCCTACGATCGGTAACAGGTTGATTTCGTATTTATGCTTAGCAGAGAATCATAAGAGGACACCGTTAGAGCAGGCGCAGGGGGCGTATGTATGAATATTCTCGAGCTTTAGGCTGTGTGGGGGGAATGGCTGGGTATACATTTTTATCCTCAGCTGCTACATCCGTTATACACTTCAGATTCAAACTGGAATGAATAATGAAGTGCAAAGATAGGACAAAGAAAGCGATCCGCGGTAATTATGAAGTGGTAGGGAGACTCGTTTATTGTGAAAGTTGCTTAAGATTTTTAATAACTACAAGCACCTGGCAGATGTCCCGCGGTTACGCATTCCGCAATAGTGAAGGACGGGAGGACTTTCCATTGGCCGACAGTGTTTCAAGGCAGCCAATCAGAATGCCACTTACGCCGGAGACTGGGAGGTGATTGGCTGGAATATTAATCTCATATGAATAGGTGATTTCCCGCCTTGCAATGTCACTCCGCTCAAAAAAATGCTGATATTCCCGATGGCTTCCCAAGCTAAATAAATCCGCTATTTATAATATAAGCTGTTTTTTTGTGATTTAGTTAATACTGGACGGTTAAAACAGTTGCTGGAGACAAAGGGGGGAAGAGGAATAGTTTGCAGAACCGCGAGTGCATTGCAGAACGACTACGCTTTTCTCAACAGGAATTTATGGTTACCTGTTGGATATATTCTTATTTTTGGATCCCTGAAGTCCTATGTGTTCATTCAACCGTTACAGGGAGGCTTCAGGGCGTCTGTCTCACTCCCACATCAAGATACAAAGGATAGAGTGTGTATGCGATATTGATTTTTCCTGCTTTTTATCATCACATCTCGACAAGGCCATTCTGTTTTAGTGTTTTATTGCTGGGACTGTTTTGGTTTTCTGATCTGTGTTTTTTCATTCACGGAAAAAGTCATATTCGTATTTTCTACTTCCATTAGTTGCCGTATTTAAAGCTAGAAGTACCATTCATAAAATTCAACATCGAGGTGGTAAAAATCGTCAAATATTTACAAAAAGGTAATGTCGAGATGTGTGTGATATTATTTTATGGAGAAAAATGTGCCAAGGTCAAAAAAAATGAGATACATAGTTTTCCACAAGTCACCCCTAATAACATTTATTCCTCCTAATAGTAAATTCGATATTAACAAAGATCTAGCTTCCTTTCCATGCTGCTGTTGATTGATATTGATGTAGAAACGCTATATACACCATTATTCGGCCAAACCATTGATAGGTGCCTTTAAATTATTGAAATATATGGGTATTCAGGATGGTTTAATCATAGAAAACTTGTGAGTGGAGAGAAAACGGAGCAGATTACGCGCCTTTCGAGTTTCTGTTGCATGTAACTTGGGTTTATGTTTCGCTATTCAACTCGGCTGGTGAGATGGAACCCTGCTGGCCGGTGATATAGACAGTGATTGATAGCTGCCGCGTGAGCCTCAGAAACTCTATTTACAAACATTCTCAGGCCCTTCTAACACATTCTTAGCTTAACAGACCCGTTTTTCGTGAATTATAATTGAGTCCTACAGTTGTCCTGAGTATGGGATGTTTAATGTTACCGGTTTTATGTCAAGAGTGATTGATGGCTCCCTCATGAGCCTCAGAAACCGCATTTATTAACACTCTTAGGCTCATTTCTCCCAGCTTGATAGACTTCTAGTGTTTTAAGAATGTTTCATTATACACTGATCTTTACTCAAACACCAACTGAACAATTTACAACCAATGCAGACTCTTTAGAATGTGAAAAAAATGCCATGAAACGTAATGATTCCTGCTTGTGAATTACGATAGTGGCTTGTATATCAGAATTAGTTAAGATCATTTGTAAATACACTTTCTGGGACCCCACACGTGTGCACCCAGACCCGCTGTACGTAAACATTATACACACACGCACTTTCTCCTTTCTTCAGTTGTCTGGATTACTCGGATTACTATGGATTACTTGGATTATCTGTTGGTCTCGTATCTTGTTGTTGTGGATTTTTGGGTTTTGTGTATATGTGTTTGGAAGGAGAATACACGGCAAGGAAATCTAAACACTAACTTCTGCCTCAAATATTTCCACTATTTCGGGTATTTTGAACTTCACAGTGGCTGCAACGGTTTCCCTAACACCGATATATAAGCTATTCTTTGTAATAATCACGTATTGTGGGTGTGACAATAAACAAATAAGTGTAAATGATAAATATTGTAGACGTCTATCGCAGCTCCGCCATCACGTGTGGTGTTGCCATGATCAGTGAGATATTTACGAGAAACGTTGCCATTAGTAGCGATAAATTTAAACGCTTGCGACTTCCATTTTCTCATTTCCTTCGCCGTTTGCCCAATTTACAGTCTTCTAAAAGCAACAGTGGCCGTCCAAAGCTATAAATCACGTTGAATTCCTCTCACACACGCTTGGAATCACGAAATATATGCTGTTACGAGGATAATTATGGCGATGTTTAACGATAATCATTGAACACCCGCTTGCATGTTGCTCTGTTGGCCCGGGAGGTGTTCGGGACGGCCGCGGACGGACTACTTGCCTCGAGACTAAGCGAAAGAGAGGAGAGAGGAAGAGCGCGAAAATGGCTCCAGTGCTCGCCAGGAATTTCGAGTCCTGAGCCTCATTTTCCCCCTAATCTCATCCCTTAGCTCCCTTTCTGGTGCGAATACGATGTCTTTAAGCTTTCTCTAAGTATGGCAGTCCAGTGGAAGGCTAAAACTGAGTGGTTGGTGTGTAATAAATGTATTTGTCAAACCAAACGAAGGAGGTAGAGGAGAGGAAGACGATAGGGTTGGCAGCGGTCACCATTACCTCTACTTTCTCCTAAATGTACCTCCTAATTTCCTGTTTTTGTGGGATTGTGGCAAGTTTGACGTTACTATAAATGTGGTAGACTTGTGTAGGGATTAAATTAAGTGGCTAATGTAGTGCCCAAGTAAATAAATGCACTTTCTTTAGAGTTCATTGGTAAACGTTTAAGCTATACATTATTTCCACTTTTTAGCTGCATTCTTCACGAGTAGATAGGGTAAATAAATACAGTTAGGTGTATTTCTTCAGATTTGGCTAACTGGATTTAAATTAAAGTTGGAAATAGTGGAAATAAATGCGCAGTTAAATAAGCAAGCGTGCAACTAGACTGATTTACGCTACTCTATGGCTCTTCTGGCGGTCGGGTCCACCTCAGCCCCGCACGTGCCTTTCCCGCCTAAATTGTCGAGTTAGCACTTTTTGTTCGTATCTAGCAGTACTTCTATCCACTTAGCGCTAAATTTAGATAGCCGTGGTGTGATATCTAGCCATATCACAGAGATTTTATTAATAGTTTGGTGATATTTTGGAAGTTGTAGCAGTTTCTTCTCGGTTTCTGGAGTTTTGTTTACCTAGCGGTTCTCTAGCGTATTTTAGGCTGGCAACCAGTTTGCCACAATCCCAAGTGCTCAAAACTCGCGAAATCGCCAACTTAATGCTAAAATGCCCAGTTAATCGCCAAAAATATTAATAATATAGACAGTGACCATCAGAATTTAGCACTAGATGGATTTAAATGTAGCTGGATGAAGATCAAATGGCAACTCAAGCCTCATCTTCCCGCCCGCTGACTGGCATTCGTTCCCCAAAGTTCTCTGTTGTCACGCGCATTCAACTCGTTCTTTGGAAGTTTATTTTTGCACGGAGGATCTGTTTATTCATTTACACAGGACATTTCACCATTTTTGCCTGGCTAAACTTGCTGCTTCTTTGCTCTGCCTGTGAGAGGGACTTTGGTGTTGATAAGAGACAAGTGTGTAGTGCTGTATTGCGTGTCTATCTGGCCTTGAGCAGTGAAGGTCCCGGGATGAAACTGTAAAGAAATCACCATTATTCTTTTTCCGAGACTATGATGTTGAAAAGTGCTTTGAAAATAAGAAATATGGACTTACGAACATGTACTGACTGGAAATATAAAGGTTGTTTAATATTTGCGTAAGAACAGAATAAGTTTTCGTGACTGATGCGTAGTAATACAATATCCGTCTTGGGCTGATAATATGCGTAGTATGAAATTTCGACGTAAGAAAATAGGCATACTTCCCAGCGCCAAATTTTGCAGTCATATTGGCCAAACTATACTCTTTTCATACTAACTTGGCCCAGATTGAAGAAAACAGAACGGGCGGTATTCTATAGTAACACCTCTTCCTTACCGATTTATTTCTGATTCTGCTTCGTTACTATATCCTTACTTAGCATCTCTTCCTTGCCGATTTATTTCTGATTCTGCTCCGTTACTATACCCTTACTTAGCATGTCTTCCTTACCGATTTATTTCTGATTCTGCTCCGTTACTATATCTTTACTTAGCATCTCTTCCTTGCCGATTTATTTCTGATTCTGCTCCGTTACTATACCCTTACTTAGCATCTCTTCCTTACCGATTTATTTATGATTCTGCTCCGTTCCTTACTTAGCATCTCTTCCTTGCCGATTTATTTCTGATTCTGCTCCGTTACTATACCCTTACTTAGCATGTCTTCCTTATCGATTTATTTCTGATTCTGCTCAATTACTGTATTCTTAACACCTCTTTCTTACCGACTTATTTCTGATTCTGCTCCTTTACTATATTCTTACTTAACATCTCTTCCTTACCGACTTATTTCTGATTCTTCTCCGTTACTATATTCTTGTGTGTTATTCATGCAATCTGTGTCGATATGAAAAGACATTAGAAGCAAACCAGGGGATATGAATGAGTTGTTGGAAAATAAATCGCTACGGAAGAGGTGTTAGGGAGCTTCCTTACTCGGCGAGAATACGGATCTATGGACTTATTACACTTCTTCGTGATTATCACCGTATTTTACTGTTAATCTGTCTATCTATTGCCAGACGCCTTAATCCCGTAAGGGGTGGCCACAAACAAATCGCCTCCAAATCACCCTGTCCTCCGCCATTTCACTGCCCTGCCCCCAGCTCACACCCCCCTCTCTCATATACCTCTCCACTCCATCCCTGCATCTCATCCTCGGCCTCCCCCTCCCCCTACCCCCTCCACTTCACTCATACACTCCTCGTTAGTCTCTCACTCCATCTCATCGTCGGCCCTCCTCTCTCTCTCCCCCTCCACTTCACTCACACACTCCTTGTTAGTCTCTCACTTCACCCTCTCCATACCTGCATCTCATCTTCGGCCTCCCGCTCCCTCTACCCCATGCACTTCACTCACACTATCCTCGTTAGTCTCTCACTCCATCCCTCCATCTCATCGTCGGCCTCCCCCTCCCTCAACCCCTCCACTTCACTCACATACACTCTCCTCGTTAGTCTCTCGCCCTCCATCCTCTCCACATGGCCAAACCACCTCAGTGTATTTACAAGTGAGCTGTGAGGAAGGAGATAGCAATTTTAGGCCGAGGTAAAGTGAAAGGAATATAGTAAGCCAAATATATTCAATCAGCCCCTTTCCATATTGTCTGTAAATAAAATAAAGAAAATACGGAGACATTTGACAGGCGTACTTTCCTTCCAAATGGTGATCCCTTCAGCTCGAGTACTTTTTTCTTGATACGACTCTCTCTCTCTCTCTCTCTCTCTCTCTCTCTCTCTCTCTCTCTCTAAAATCTAGCTCAAATTAAAGTTAGCTAGGAATAATAGGGTTGTGTTGAGAATAGGAGGATTAATTGGCATGATCTTGTTAATTGTAGTTATTGTTTTGCTCCTTAGACTCTATTTCATGTCAGCGGGAAAGGTGTGATGATGATGATGATAGTGATGATGGTAGTAGTAGTGGTGGTGATGGTGATGATGGTAATGGGTGATGATGATAAATAATTCAGTAATAAGAATAAGAATAGTTGTAGCAGTAGTAGTGGTGGTGGTGGTGGTGGTAGTTGTGGTGGTGGTGGTGGTGGTGGTGGTGACGATGATGGTGGTAGTAGTAGTGGTAGTGGTGGTAGTAGTAGTAGTATAAAGTGTGCAGACCTCGTAGTAGTGAATAAGGAGCTCAGAAACTTACTTGCAAGAAAAAATAAACTTGAATATGCAGATGATCAAGAAAAGGAAAGTTAAACAAGACGTGAAGGCAGAAGGGGAAGAGAAACAACAGAAATAACAAACAAGTGGAGGCTGTAAAGGAGCAAGAGAGAGCGAGAGATAGGGGAGGGACACAGGGAGGGAGAGAGAGGGAGAAGGAGAGGGAGGTAGGGAGGGCTGGAGGGAGAGGGAGAGGGAGGAAGGGAGGGGGGAAGAAGGAAGGGGAGCGTGCAGCCGGGTTGGCGGGCGGAGACGGAAGCAGCGCGTAACCCGGATTTATGTTTCGCTGTCAAAAGAGCGCGCACTTCTCTGGTTGAGTTTGGCGGGGTGTATGGCGGCGTCTGGGGCTTATGTTCCCCTATTGCCCCTCGTAACGCCATCACCACCCCGTCCCGCCCCCACCCACGCCCTCTCCAGCCACGCCCGCGAGGTTTGGGGAGGCAGCACCTTTGATGGAGCCGTAGACGCCCTCTGGACCGTATCCTCCCCCGTTTTGTTTACGTCGATTGGTGGTTTCGGGGGATGGGTGTGATTCGCCTCCCCTTACTTGAGCCGTAAACACACACGCACACGCAGCAATGACACACACACACACACACACACACACACACACACACACACACACACACAGATACTTAGATATTGGACAGAACATATCTAAAACGCAATGGTTGCTTTTCAAAATCCGGATTCATTGCAAGCCTGAATTTAATCGTTGCCGTAACTCTGAATTGTGGGTTTCTTGACTGATTAAAATGTTTATTCCAGAGAGAGAGAGAGAGAGAGAGAGACCAGTTCATTGTCCTCACTGATATGTTTTGGCGGGAAAAGCAAGCGAGTGTAAAGTTTTGCTCTGAGCCGTATTTATAAAAGGTCTTAGCAAATTCATACGATAAACAGGTCTACACGACAGTTAATCATCAGCATTAGTAATACTGCGTGTCGTATTTTCATGAACGAGGATATTGAGGGATATTAGAAGAAATAAATCGCTGAGAAGAGGGTGTTAGGAAACCTCTAAACCCTCTGAACTCTACATGAACGGAAATACAGAAAGAGAAAATGATATCCAAACACTAGGTTACTTGTTTTCGTCCTTTTGCAGCTTATTTCACGTACCTTAGCGGCTGAAAGACAAATTAACGGCTCAGCATCCTTTCCATAGCACTTCTTCGTGACGAGCATGATATTTAAGTGTTAAATCATTGTTGCAGCTCAGCATTCATGATGGAGAGGGTTATTTTAGGCCAAGTTAGAAAAGGAAGAGTATAGGTTCACTGTATACCGTTTTCTTTCATTGGTTCGCGCGCTTTTGGGATTAGGAGAGGTGGGGGGGTGTGGATAGAGGGAAGGAATGAAGAATGAAGCAACAAAAACGGGAAATTTTAACTGAGAGATTTATGATTGTATAAGTAGAGAAAGTGGAGGCTATATATGAGAGAGAGAGAGAGGGGGGGGGAGGAGAGAGAGAGAGAGAGAGAGGAAGGGAGGGAGGGAGGCAGAGGGTGGAGTACCAGATGTTGCAGGTTAGTCAATATTCATCGCTTTTAACATCAGTACGGTGACAGTATCGTTAACCTACTGAGTCCCATGGGCAGAAAATCACCGTATATAACTAGTACATCAATCACATCCATTAGGAAACCAGTAGAGGAAGCTAAAAGTGAAAATTATAAAGGAAAACAGAGGCAATGGAGAGCGCTAGCTGATTATTATTTTTATATAACTATCATTATTCAACCTACAGCTCTTCCCTACAATCCCATGAGTAAATAAATCTATAGAGCTAGAAAATGAATTGCAGTCTTTATATAGCGCGTAGGGGACGTGGAAATGCAGAAAATCGCCAACATTTTGCTAGAGAAGCGAAGCAAGTATCTGGTATCTCTCAATGGCCGCGCCCCTCCTCCTCCTCCTGCCTCTTTCGCTCCTTCATTTTCATTGTAGCTGTCAGGGTGAATAAACTGTCCCTGTCCCCCGCCATTTCACTGCCCTCCTCACAGCCCCTCTCTCTCATATACGTCTCCACTCCGTCCCTCCATCTTCTCATCCTTGGCCTCCCCCTCTCCTTCATCCCCCCTCCACCCCACTCCCATACACTCTCCTCGTTAGTCTCTCGCCCTCCACCTTCTCCACATGGCTAAACCACCTCAGTGAGTATCTCCATGTGGACCTGTTTCCACTTCATGGGGTGGCTTATATTTTATAACCAAGCCCCTGTTGTATGTACTGATTGGATTAATGCCATTAATATTTTTGCACCTTGTCCGGTAATATCCCATGTTTTTATACCCTTTTTATGGTAATGTTTTGTAATTTTGTACATCGGTACAGTATTTATTTTTTTCAGTTGAACGATGACACTTGAGACTGATATGTTACCAGTGAGTTCCTATATATTTTGTAATATTTATCTACACTTCAAACGGGAAGTATCATAGGCAGTTTAAAAAAATCCTTTAGTTTAAGGGTCCCTAAGGGGACGTTTGGCAGCACAGGAGGGGAACTGTGAGTCCCTTCTCTGTTTGGCTGTGAGCGGGGTAGCAGTGCTGTGCCCTGCCTGGAGCATTTCTTTCTTGTAGCTCCATTATGAGTTAGTGTGCCGACTTCTATTCCCCTAAAAGGGGATCGAGTCATGAATCAGTCTGGGAACGAGTATTGAGTGATCTTGGACGACTTTGGAACCAGTCTGGGAGTGGACTTTATTCAAGTGCTGGCACAGCATTTTACTTCTGTCACTGTGTCCGGTATGGCCCTTGTCTGTTTGTTATGCAGTCTTCAAGTTCTGCCCAGACCTGGTAACAAGTCCAAGCTCCATATTGTCAACTAGCATGGAGTGGAGAAGCAGTATGTAAATAAAGGACCAATTCCTACAGTCAGGGTGTTTTGTCAACCTCCTGCAGCACCCCATTCTCCTTCCTAGAAAACCGAAAGAATCCTACACTCAAGTTTCTTTATGTCCTGCTTCAAGTTATAGAGTGGACACCCAGTTTACTTAGGCCCATTTATTATTTAATTTAGAATTTATTATTAATAATAATTACAATACTTAAACATCCCTTATATTTATATATATACCCATTATTTTTTTTTTTTAATTTACATGTACTGGTTACTTATTATTCTTAGTATGTGGATTTTTGAGGTGGTTATTTTTCCACAAGTTCCACAATAATCACTTTTTGTTATTCCCGCCAGTACATGCCTAGTTAGCTGTGTCTGTAAATTGAGGGAAAGAGTTGTTCTAAATAGGTTTTTGTACAAGACTGGCGATCAGTTGTCTCCTGACTGACAAGGTTTTTTGAAAGGGAAGGCAACGAGTGATTGTTCTGTAAAGTGTCTCAGCAATGTTAGATCAACGTGCAGGGCATTCAGTGACTTGGAAGGGGCGTTTGACAAAGCCAACAGGGAGGTAATTCTGGAGGAACTAGTGGCCAAAGGGGTTAAAGGGAAATTACTTGGGTGGATAAGCTGCTGTCTGTGTCACCGGTCAGCAAGGGTTTGGCTGCAGGGACAGTTTTCCGACAAAAGAGAAATGGAACTGGGCACTCCACAAGGCGGTGTTCTCAGTCCGATGCTTCTCAATATATTAATGGGCAAAACTGCACGCCACACTTTCCCTCCAGGTACGGAGGTAATTATCTACGCTGGTGACATCTTACTCCAGTGCCAATCCCCTTCCATTATATGTGAAGCCCTGCACCAGCTGGAGCCTCGGTGTGTGTACATGGCACTCGTTATTAGTGATTCAGAAACCAAATTTCAGGGACTGGATAGGAAATGCAATCTCCCATGTATAAATCCTGCCAAACTAGGAAGAGTAAATAGCTACAAATACCTCGGGGTGCAGCTTAGCTATCATAAAGGCCCAGACTGCATTGATTACGTCTGGAATCTGTGTCTGCCTAGACTTGCACCATTGCCAGTCTTGGCTAACCGGGGAAGAGGACTTGGCATTGCAGTCCTCAGAAGGATGTACATTAGTACTTTGAGAGCCTTGATAGATTACGCAGCCCCTGTCTTGGTACAATATAGTGGTAAACACCTTAACAAATTGGAAATGCTACAAAACGAGGCCATGAGGCTAGTCGTGGGTTGTGCCAAGCCAGCCAAAATTGAGGTGATGCGGCTGAACTGGACCTGCCAGGTATGGTAGCTGGATACAGGAAATTGCGTCACGTCCAGTAGTTCGGCTGATTAAATACGGGTGTCAAAGACTAAGTGCCTCCCCGACCACCTTCCCTAACACTACTGGTTCACTTGCAAACACGTATCTCGGTGGTAGGTACAAACTGTGTAACCACTTCAGTGTGCTAACTCCTTGCAGTAATTTAATACAAACACAAGATGGGGCCACCTGGAGTCCCGCTTGAGTGACTGTGGACGCAGAGAAACTCCACAAGCCCAAGGATCATTGGCTGCCCTGTGACCTTACATTCCACTTCATGACACACCTGGACACAATAGGTGGTCACCACACCGTACACCTATATTGTGACGGGGGTGTAGATGGCACTAGGTGTGGCTGTGGCCTGTTCATTAGGCAGTATGACGTTACCACACTGTACACCTATATTGTGACGGGGTGTAGATGGCACCAGGTGTGGCTGTGGCCTGTTCATTAGGCAGTATGACGTCACCACACT
>JAGKTI010031087.1:0-12226 GCA_018397915.1 Birgus latro
CTGTCACTGGAGTAAAGGTGTTTATGGATATCGCTTCCTGGTGGACCTGAACTGAATGTAACGGACCAGAACTGGGATAACTGTACTTGAACTGACAGAAACATGGCAGGGTTGACCTGACTGGGTCTGACTGTGGCTAAGATTACCCCCAAAAAGACTGGAATAGCGATAGAAGTACCTGAATGGATGTGGATGGACATGCGTTAGACTGAAGGAATCTATATTACTCACTTGAAACGGAATTGGCCTAAATGAATGGACGTAAATGAACCTGATAAGATTTGATTTGCTTTTAGTGGATGTAAGTGTTCGCGAATCGCCCTGAAATCATCCCCATTCCTTAAATCCGGTGATGCGTTTCATTAGTTTATTCTTGCTGCTTTTTGACGGTTTCATTCATCGCCTGAGAAACCTGATAGTAGTGCAGGGCTAAATAAAGGCTATTACCAACACATGAAATTTGGAGTCGTTCCTAGGCATATAAAATCGTTTGAAGGAGTAGCAAGAATGAAATTAACCAGAACATAAGCCTGTCTCCTGCTACACCCCCTAGAGGTCAACCTCCCATGGACCCTCCTAATTTCCCCCTTGGAGCTATTTTTCCTTATGGACTAATTTTCCCCATGGACATCTTCCCTCCAAGGACCCACTTCTTTCTACGGACCTAGTTTACCCATGTACCCACTCTCCACACGGACTTATTTCCCACCACGGACTCACCTTCCCCATGGACTTAAAAATTTTGCCTCGAAGCCATTTTTCACTACGGATTTATTGTTCATCTTGGACCTGTTTTCCATCATGGACGTATTTTCTCTAAGAACTTATATTCCCCTCCACGGATCTATTTCACCTCTTGGACCTAATATCCTCCATGGACCTAACTCGCCCATGGATCTGCCTTTCCCCACGGACCTGATTTTTCATCATGGGGAAACTCCAAATCCTCACATGGACCTGTTTTTTCTTATGGATCAGTTTCTACCATGAACCTATTTTCTCTTATGGACCTATTCCAACAATGAACCTATTCCCAGATGGACGGACGTACGCTCTCCATGGACCTGTTTTCCCTCTTTTCCCAACTAAACTGTTTTCCCTTATGGATCTATTTCCTTCCAAGGAGAAAGACTAAACCCCCACATGGATCTATTTTCTCCCCGGGACCTTCAGTAGACCTAACTGGACCTAACGCAGGCTGTAGAAAGTTATGTTACATGTGAAATACAGCGTGATTAAATTATTTACCACAGACTTGTGCCTTTATTTTGCATTTCCACATTAAGCTATGATAATTTTAATAAGATGTGTCATATGATCCATATTTGGTGGCCACAGATGTTAATGTATGTCCGAGAAGAGCTCAGCGTTGATTCTGGAGGCACCTATGTAATAATCCATATACTGTAAAAATTAGTTAATCATTCTATATAGTCATAGCACCTCGTATATAATATTGTGCTATTAAGTGACGCCACGAAGCCCACTGAATATCAATAACCTCTGTAATACCGTCAGTGAAAATAATGCAATGCAGCACCAGTTTAGTCATCATACGAGAAGAGAGGTGTAGAGGTGAGAGTAGCCAGTCACTTAGCTGAGTGCTGGTCATGTGTGGAGTTTAGAAGAGGTTCACTGTGCCCAAGACCCTATAAGTACCATTTTTTTTAGTATTTGTGTTTAATTTATTGCCTCATGGTAATTTCAGGCCGTGTTTCTTGTCAGATGTTTAAATGCACGTCTTCACACGCGACTTAGTTAAATTAGGAATAAAGAAATAAAACGGTGTAGTGAGAGTCCAACAAGCCCTTCCGTCTGCAATCCAGGTGATATTGATGGTAAATAATTCATTGCACAATATATCCGCTGCCATGTCCTATAGCTTGACCTATCTCCAGCTCCCCTTCCATTCTTGCAACACTCTAGTGCATCAGTTGTGGTGGCGAAAATACCCACTCGACAAAACCCCATGATTTAGGAGTCACCTCATTTAAGATTCATTATTAAACAAGCAGAGGGAAGGGAATATTAGATCTACTGAGTACAGCTGGTGTCAGTCTAAAGGCGTGTCATATATTTAATGCAGCATCCATAAGAAGTTTGGAGAGTCTGACAAAAAAAAAAGTATAATAAAAAGCAACATTCCTGGAAATGGTCTAAACATTACACCTTTCTAGCTTACTTGAGTATTTTTTCTCAAATAAATTAATAAGCTCGATAAGTTTTCTTGTTGTGCCATAATACTCACCCCAAAATGAATTCAAGCCATAAAGGTGTGTCATTTATACAACTGCTATTGGCTTTATTTTTGCATACATGTTAAGCTGAGTTGATAACAAAACAGTCCTGAAAGTTTGGGTTCTACAGTTCAGATTTTTTTTTTTTCAACTCAGCTTAGCATGAATCCAAAAGTAATGCAAATCTCATATCAGTTGCATAAATGACACACTTTTATAAGTTACATTCATTTTGGATCACCCTAACGAACAGAACTCAAGACTGAGAGGGCCAGAAGCTATGCTAACTTAATTTCGACCATTTGAGCCATAGGAGATCACCCTACACCCTTCCCTGGCAGTGTTTTACATGATAGAAGCAACTATGGTCCCTTCCTGTGTTCGAACCGTGGCGAAGTAACGCACGGCTTCATCTGACCAAATCTCACTAACTCTGAACTACCGAGGCGGCGTCTGTAATGTTTAAGACGAGTAAATAATCTAAACAGCTCTGCCATGCAAGGTACAGAAAACAACTATAACACTTGTTATATCGCATATATTTGTCAGTCAACAGGAACATTGAAGATAATTCAGAAATCATAGTTTACATTCGCTATGTACAGACAACTTTTACACACTAGGAAAAACTAGGCAAGATACAGAACATGTCTAAGATGCGCAGTCAAAAGAAGACTTCCCTCTCTTATCTCTTTACTTGTAGGATGGAGAGGTATAAGGCTGGATGCATAATACCCTAGGCCCTCTGCTTATTGCATTAAAAAAGAGAGAGAGAGAAAGAAAAGGGGAGAGGGAAGCCATCTTAGGAAATTTGATCCATCTTGGGCCAGACCAATACACGGTCACAACAGCGGCAGTCACATTAAAGCGAGTCTGTAGGGGCTGGCCAGAGAGCCCCGTGGCTGAAAAAGAAGTGAGCCATCCAAGTTACATACAGACCGAGGTGCATCCACAGGCACCACGGCCCCCTGGGTAAAAGTTCTGAGTCCTCCCACTTTCTGCTTTAATGTCTGGTTTAACATCTGGGTGGGGGATTGACAGACAGCTACAGTATGTAATTTTTTTGTTTGAACTTTCCGTCCAATCAGTCATATATTTTGTTTGTTTGTGCTACTTTAATCTCCCAGCAGCATTGCTTCCTTTGGTTCCCTTTCTCCTTGAGACTGTCAATCCGTTCCAGAACGCTTACTTTACTTTCTAAGACACAATTGTTTCGATGAAGGCGATAACAGCAAACAATAACGTCCGTTTTAGCTCCGACCATGACAGACTGTAGGTTTGAATGCAGGTTTCGTGTCAGACAACTACCTTACTCTTCATCCACTCTACTGTGGGTAGGAAGGAGTCTGAGAAAACGAGTTATGTTTTCGTGTATATGTTTGGTTTGGTGGTTCTAGAGACTAAATGTGAACGTTTAGTCACTGAGTTAAGTAATTGCGTCCATTAAATTTTCTTCGTTCCTCATTAATTCAATGTCCCTTTTACTCACAGTGCACTGAGGATCTCTTGATATAACTCTTACGTTACGTGCTGTCAGCTTTGACTCACAGTCGAATCAGCGCTGTCCTGAAATTATCGTCCTTCATAACCACTCTCGCAACGCACATTGCTGGAGAGATTTTACTTTGCTTTAGTGACACTTTTCTCTTAAATCAAACACATCCTTCTTTTGGCATTCAAGTTGCTGTTATGCAGTAATTATTGTAGGCTAGGCTAGGCTAAGGCTGACTACTGCTGCAAGTTAAGTAGGGCAGATTTCACGTCCATCAGAAGCACAAGTTCCAAGCCGCCACCGATTTCACAGCGTCCACTCGATGTTGGCAAAAGAGGTGGGGGAAGTAGTATGGGTCGGCGGCAGAGTCTATATTATAATGTATTATTTTACAGTGAGGAGAGAAACCTTATAATTAATCTTATTTGGCACAATCATGGCTAAAGCTTATGATGTTATAAGACTGGCGGTGGCAGGGGGAGAAGGGGTGTGTGGAGAACAAGGATGTAAGTAGAGGTGTGTGTGAAAGCTAATGTGGAGCTTGAATTGTAGGTGTGGGAATAAGTAGGGATGAATGTAGATGTGGGGGTTGAATAAATGGGAGTAGGCAGATGTGAGTGTAGGAATTATGTACAAGTGTGAAGATAAGCAAGAGTGGGAGCTGGAATGCAGGTGTGGGATTTATATACATGTGTAAGTAGGCAGATGTGGGTTCCTGAATTTGAAATATGCAAGTATTGCAGTGTGGGAGGTTGGGCAGGTAGAGTACAGGCGTAGAGGTAGGTAGAGAACAAGTGTGTGTGTGTAGACGGTTAGAGTACAAGTGTAGAGATAACGAACTGAGTTTGTATTTGCATGTTTCAAGTAGGCAAGTGTGGCAGTTATGTACTGGTGTGGGGAGGAGGAGAAGAGCAGGAAAGGGAGGAAGTGCCTGACTGCTCTAAGGGAGAATGTTTACAAATTTACACCAGCAGATCGTCAGCGTTGCCGGACAGAGGGTACAATAGTAGCTGTTATTATTAATAACATTAAAAAAATATTATGATATGACATACCCCATAGGGTAGAGGAGGATGAATACTTTTTAGGTATTAGTATGTGTGTCGTAAAAAAAAATTAGGGGGGGGGGGAGAATTCGGGGCTGGAAATCCACTCATCATGCACTGAGGTATGAGTGAGGCAACCCCATCGTCCAGCACTGGTGTTGCTGGCAGCGTCACACCTCATACCACAGCATGGGGAAACACTTTACTTGGGACTTCCTGTCACCAAGGATCTTGTCTCCCGTGAAATTAGTGATCTGTGCTCCGGATCTCCTCAGCCAGTGTCAGAGTGGGAAAAACGAGTTCGGATGATGTAGGTGCAAATTACTGTCATAATTTTGTTACAGACACTTCAGTTATGTTTGGTGTTTGTGTTTATAATGGCTGCTGTTACGCTTTATTTTTATACGTACAGTATTTAGGTGATTTGATGAAGGAGTGAGAGAGGGACGGAGACAAGCGGAAAGCGAAAGCTAAAGGAATTCTGTATATTTTTAACCTTTCCCCGGCGACCCTGACAATCAGCTGACACAACGCTAATACCATCAGTCAGAGCTGGCCACTCCACGGCGTCACAGCACTGTGGGAATCTCTTTATAAAACCTGTCAACTACTTCGCTGTTAGAACACAACCTTCTGATAGAGGTACTTTGAGCTAATGTGTACTTTACTCTTCGATACACAAGCTGAGAGGAACAGAGAGACGCTATCGTGCTAAGAAGGAAATACTGTGTTTCAAATAATATATATTGTTGTATAAATAATAATGACTACTGTTCATTTATATATATTTTCATCTTTACACACACATACCTACGCTTACCACATATCAACACCAGACGACTCTAAAGTAAGAACACGTTTCCATTATAATACAAAGCCCGCACTCTGTTCCGCCTTTGATCTAAGCACACTCTGATTGTCACGGAGAGAGAGAGAGAGAGAGAGAGAGAGAGAGAACCACTGCAGCTATGAATGCAGAGTAAGACCGATAGAAAAGCCAAGAAGAACGTGCCTGATAATGAATTAGGGTTAATGGGTAATGGTTAAAGGAGGCCAGGGTAATGGTTAATGGTTAGGGGAGGCAGGGGTAATGGTTCATGGTTAGGGGAGGCAGGGGTAATGGTTAATGGTTAAGGGACGCAGAGGTAATAGTTAAAGGTTAGGGGAGGAAGGAGAAATTACTGGGGAGGCAGGGGTAATGGTTAAGGGGGGCTGAGGTCATGATTAGCGGTAGGTGTGGAAATGGTTTATGGTTAGGGTTGGTAAAGGGAAGAGTTAATGGTTAGGAGAGGCATAGGTAACGATTAAGGGTAACAGGGATAATAGTTAATGGTTAGGTGAGACAGAGGTAATGGTTAAAGGAAGCATGAGTAATGGTAACCCCTTGATTACGACGACGCATTTTTTGCCCTCTTGCTACTACCATACATATTCACTCAACTTCTGAAGGACATATTTTGATAAAGGAGTTAATGGAGAATATTTCCAACCCCTTAACTATGCGAGGCCTCTCATTAAATTAAATAAATCTCTTGGCAGTTTAAAATCGCCATCGTAGCCAAAAGGTTAGCCATTACAGACCACGTTACATGTCTTAAAAGAGAGAGAGCGAGAGAGAGAGAGAGAGAGAGAGAGAGACGCACCCGGGTTGAGGAGATGAAGGAAGGAAAGAATTGAAGGCTTTGGATGGCAGGAGCAAACAGTTAACGGATATAGGAAGAATGGTTATGCAGGATCAGTAGTGTGTGTGTGTGTGTGTGTGTAGGGTGGTGTGCAGGGGAGTTATCATAGTGCGCGCAGGAACGAGGCGCAGATGCTGGCCGCAGTGAGGGCGAGGGTGATGCGGGGTGGCGGGGCGGGTGCGGAGGAGTCGTAGCTGTAGGAGTGGTCGAAGGCGGTGGTGCGGCCGTGGGAGACGTCCTTACCCTGGCTGTCTGTGGGAGAGGAGAGACAGACACTGAGATCTGATGAGCTTTGGAGTAAGAGAATGTGCTTTGTGTGATGAGTTTTGAGGTATGAGAGAGAGAGGGGGGGGGACTTTGTAATGTAGTGAGCTTTGGGTAAGAAAGAGAAAGTATTTTGAAATGCAGTGAGCTTTTGGGTTTAAAAAAAAATGTTTTGTAATGTGGTGAGCTCTGTGGTAAAAATGCTGTGTAATGTGACGAGCTTTGGGGTAAGAGAGAAAATGCTTTGTCATGTGATGAGTTTTTAGGTAAGAAAGAGAAAAAGCTTTATAAACTGGTGAGCTCTGGGGTAGCAGAAAGTGTTTTGTAATGGTGAGCTTTGGGGCAAGAGAGAAAATACCTTGCAATGTTGTTGGCTTTGGAGTAAGACAGAGAAAAGACTATGGTCGCGGCGCACACTCTGAGGTTGTCATTATCGTACCCTGGCAACCTATCATTCAAAAGTGCGTCTGATTTCGTATCATATTATACACGAATCATATTATTATACACGAATATATTATACACGAATATTATTGTACACGAACATATTACACACGAATCACATGCGTCTCATATTATACACATCAGACGCAGTTTTGAATGGTAGGTTGCCAGGGCACGATCACAGCAACCTCAGAGTCGCGTGCCACGACTATAATATTATCTTTTCCTTAGATAGGGAGAGAAAGAGGAAAAGCGACTGTTAAGTGATGAATGTTTGAGTAAGAGAAACAAGAAATGCAGCGTGATGAGGTACCGAGTGAGAGAGACAGTACTTATGTGATGAGGCTTCGAGTGAGAGATAAGAAGGGCCTGTAATGTGATAAGGTTTTGAGTATCAGTATTATCGGCAAGAGATGAGAAATTTATAATGTGAAGCCACTTGAAATGAGTGAAAAGCTTTGTATTGTGATGATGTCCAGAGTAAGAGAGAGAAAGGACTTGTAAATATGTTTTGAGCAAAGGAGAGAATGAGGTTTGTACACGTAATTTAGCGGTTTCAAACATCATTTTCCTCCTGCTCATTATCGTCGTCGTCAGGTACCGGTCATTATCATCGTCTGTGCCACTGTCATTTTTATGTATATTATTTTCCTCATCATCATTATCATCAAAACCTTATATCCTAATTAAATACAGTGGGTCGGACAGACAACGAGAAAACGATAGCACGAACGTAGAGCAACTATCAACAGAATACCTACTATTAACAGAATACCAGGGAAAATAGAACCTACATTTATTACCCCACCATTCAAGCCTTAGAATTTATTGGTTCAACCCCGCAGGCAATAGTCTTGCACACTATGTGGTTCACTGCTTGCATCGCTTGCCAGGTGCAGGCTCTTCTGAAAACTGTATACTGAATGGCACAATCATTATACGATAAAAGCTTACTGAAGTTAGTATTGTCCTGAAGAGATATTCTAACATCTTGGAATTATACTGGATAGTTCAGCATGGTTTCTTGAGGTTTGGTGGTTCCAAGGGCGTAATTATTAACACTGATTTTATCATACATGGCTTGCGCTGAAGATACTGTATATACCGTACACAGCCAACATTATAATAGGCTTTTCCAAAATGTCCAACTCTTGGAATGTTCTTCAACCCTCAATAAACCCTGAGCCAGTTTACCCTCTTTCAAGACAAAACTCCATTACGCCTCTGTCCCTCTACCCTAGCTCTCCTCTCTTCTGCCCCGCCCCTATCCCTCTACCTCTGAACCCTCCTGCCTCTGTACTACCTGTCCCTTCTGGGTGGCCAGGATTCTGCATGTGCCCGTGTAATTATCAAAAAGTATGAAGAAGTAATGTACTGCTCAGGTCTATGAAAACGATCTAAAAATGCCTATTTCATGCTGAGGAGGATTCAATGAGGGAAGTCATTATCATTATTCCACGAGATCTCAAAGATTTACTATTAGAGATCATGTCGGTTAGAAGCAGACTTTAGGGAAGACTCCAGAATGCGCATTTCTGGCTCAATACAATGGAGCCACGAGGGGTGAATGCAACGGGTAGCGGCGCAGACTGACAACCAGAGCTGCAGTTTGTGTGGTTCAGCCGTACTCGAGTATGCCATGTACCAAACAAGAACTCAGTGTTATAAATACATTCATGTTTTATGCCATTAAACAAAAGGACCTAAAAATAATTAGGTATCATGCGTCAACACGGAGGAGTGGAACTTATTCAAGCTAGCAGAACGTGTTCGAGATGAGCAGCTTTTGATCAAATGTTAAGCACTGACGTTATTAACATTCACCACTTTCCACTGTAGTTATCCATTTGCTTTAGTTGATGTGATTTTTTTCTTTTTTGTTTTCCACAAAAATCAAATAAGCGCGACTTGTGACTCGCGCCAAAGCAATAATTCGCCGGCTTTGCGCATGGCGACAAAGGTACCAGATATCACCAAACAAAATCGGTCACACATAATCTTTCATAAAATATTTATTATCCATTTTTTCTTCATCTGAGTGGCAAAGCCCATATTTCTAAGGCTTCTCAATCAAATGAACTAACAAATAATAATAATAATAATAATATAAATAATAATATACTTTCAGTGCTTCTGAGAATATAAGGAAGAGTTTTTGATTATCTATATTTGGTGAAATTTGAGAAAGTCTGCATCACATGGTAGCATTTATTTTCTCATGAGAATTTAAAAAAAAAAGTATAATCCATACCTGTAAGCTTAATATCACAACACTGGGTTACTAGAGGCTGCCCCAGTTTACACCCACACCACCGGCTGGCCTGATGAGTAAACTTTGACCGTATGTTAAGTGTACACTTGCACACTTAGATCGCTTGTTTGAACAATTAACTTTTGTTCTAGATCTATTATTTAATATGCAGATACCTAGCTGGTTCTGAAACAGTTGTGTAATATACCGGTCCGTTGTTATGCTCGGTTAAATATGAATGCCAGGAAATGCATCACATGATATCACTTAGCCTTTTCAATTTTCAACCACCCTTAAAGCAGTCAGTGTGTGCAGGGTTCAAATCTTACCCTCGAACACGATCCTCAACAGTCGAATAACATCAAGGTCCCTTAGTGTACTGGTAAGCACGGACAAGGAGGTAACAGACTCATGTTTTGGAACAATTTAAAGTAATGTGTCATTTTACGATTAATAAAGAGCATATATCTGTGAACCATATATGAAGTGATGGAGACTCGACAGTAATTTTTTTCAAGGAAACCGTGTACATTTTCAGTTTATAATGCTGAGTTTTTATTCCCTCTGAAACAGCTCCCCCCCCCATTACTTTTGTTAAATACCAGTGTGACGCTTATGCAATGGTGAAAGAAAAAAGTTCAATCTCGTGCAGTCGATAAGCATATCGAGGGCTTTTCCTTTTGACGTAATGATACTTGCTCTGATAACCTGTCGGCAAATTATGACAGACAGTGCACACATAAGGCCAAAAATTTGTATCCCTAGGTTCATTACTTTTTCCTAGGATTAACCCTAGGTAGGTAACCTGGGGTCTCAAAAACCCCAGGCCCGGAAAATTAAGGGGTCTGTCCTTCCGTTTACCTTCCTGATTAGTGAAGCTCTTCATGCGGATGATGTCATTCCAGGAACTGGCTCTGATTTTGTTGTATAGAGCTTTTGGGGTCTGTCAGACATCAGGCTACCTAACATGTTACCTATTATGTCATTCCCTGTTTGCAGTTAATTGTTTTCAGAAAGTCCCAACGTCGGTCTACAGCAGATGACCCAAAAGTATATAAGATATTAGCTTCCAGTTTTGCTAGGGTAAAGGTTCAACCTAGCATATACAACACTTTGCACTTTTTTCAAAAAAAAAAATAAAAAAAATTTTCATTTAAACTTTATTTATTTATTTATTTTTTTTTTTTTTTTTATTTTTTTTTTTTTGCCTCAGTCAAAGAAAATGGCTTGGATTATTTGTGAATTAAAGCACATTCCCATAAACCAAATGCCTTTGGGTCTGTCAAACTCCAGATTACCTAACATGTTACCTCATTTGTCATTCCTTGTGTGCAGTTAATTTCCATTTGCTGTGTTTCTCCTTTAGTTTACAGAAAGGACCAACATCGGTCTACAGCAGATGACCCAAAAGTTTAAAATATTTACTTTCAGTTTTGCCAGGGATATGGTTTGATAATGAGCATACACAACATTCTGCACTTCTTTAAAAAATTTCTAAAATGTATATTTTTTTCTTTTAAACTCTACCTTTTTTTTTACCTCAGTGAAAGAAAATGACGATTTATTAAAGCCCCCCTTGGGGCCTGTGAGACTGGGTTACTTATTAAAAAAAAAAAAAGTTACCTATCTAGGGTTGATCCAGCCATGTTGCTGTGACAAACTTCGAATGGCTGAGACTGTGTTCAGTACTGTCCCGTCAAAGAAGCAGAATTCTGACAGCTAAGCTGATGACGTCTGTATGATATTACTCAGAACCTCACACATTAACCTACGTACTTCACTAGATATAATGGAAATACAACCACTTTTCTGTGCATCTGTTGACAAAAATCATAACTTGGGTGTAATGTTTTCTTCAGTCACCTGCCATAAGCACTTTGATATTACGCCCAGTTAACTCAGAATCTGCAGACAACTCAGGTTTCCAAACAATACGGCGAATATGCCAAGATAACAAAAGTGATGTCACAAATACTGTTCGTAGTTTAAGTAATGCCTCCAATATTCGGCGTGGTGGTGAAGAGTCTGTTTTGCTACCAGGCGAAATAATGGGGCGTGACTTGAATATAAAACTTTTAGAAGGGTTCTGTGAATTAAATGATGGAAGAGTTGAATTATCCAAAAAACAGAAAATAACCTAGTAAATAATACTAATTAATTAATTTTATTAACTCGTTAATTAAATCTTTACAATCTATGTTTTAATGGTGAGTCGGTAATCGAACTGACTGAGAAGAAAACAAAACTTTTATAATTATTCTTGTAGATCATCCACGACAGAAAAATGAGAAGCCAGATGTGATGATGAATACTTAAATTTCAATGAATGAAACTTCTACTGAAAGAGATAGAAGGAGAAAACTTTCCTCCTTAATCGTTAGATAGCAAATAAATGGATAATTTGTAGTTCAGAGAAAGGAAGGAAAAAAAAATCATAGATCAGCAAGACGGCATCCATGAGAGGCGTTGCTTTCGAAAACATTGCAATGTTACGTAGGGTCGCTTGTACCCAGCAACTCGACATCCACCTTTAAGCTAAATGTGAATAACTGAATAATGATAAATCAGAAGATATGGAAGATGTGTTACTGTGGGCATCCTCATACACCAGTGAATCCTAATGTTTGTGCCGTGGTGATCCTTATGCCGCAGAGTAAAATGCCTAACTTCTGATGGATGTGTGATTATTTGCATCATGTATCTAATAATGCAATTGTACTGTTTCAGGAACAAAACAGATATGCTTTGCTAACACACACACACACACACACACACACACACTGTGATAATGAAATAGAAAATCTAGAACA
>JAGKTI010031088.1:0-12225 GCA_018397915.1 Birgus latro
TTTTTTTAATACTTTCATCCTCAGTTCCCTTTTCCTAATCACTGTTTTTAGAGAACAAGCAACCCTTCTTCCCTGATGTACCATTTCAGTCACTTCATCCTCTAATCTTCCATCCGAATTTATCACATTCCATAAATGCTTAAATGCACTCACATTCTCCAATTCCTGACCATCCAACCTCACTGTGGATTCTTTGCCTTCCAACGTTGGGATGTTAAAGCGTCACCACCATCAGCATCAACATCATTATCACCATCAATATCATCACAATCAGTCTGTGACACACCACTGCATGATAAGGACCCCTCTCACCTTTCTCCACTCTGATCCATTGACTGTTAGTTTCTTCCGTCCCATCTCGGTGGATCTGTGAGTATCATCACTCTTTCCTGTTCTCTGTGTAGCTCATCCTCTCACTCCATCTCTGGCTTGGCACTCAGTTACTTTGGCTGTCCATCTGTTATGTGTTCTGTGGAAGACGCGACCTGAGGACTGTGCGTGCAGTTACCTGGAAACAAGCTCAGAATTAATAGATGCGGGAGCTTCAGGTCCCTTTGGTTAATCCCCTTGGTGTGGTGTGGTGTGGGAGGCTGGTATGGTGTGGTGTGAGAGGCTGGTATGGTGTGGTATGGTGTGGGATGGTGAGGTGTGGGGTAGCGTGGTGTGGGGTGATGCGGTGTGGTGTGGGAATGTGTGGTGTGGGAATGTGTGGTGTGGGGTTGTGTCGTGCGGAGTGGGGTTGTGTAGTGTAGTGTGGTATGGTATGGTATGGTATGGTATGGTATGGTATGGTTTGTTATGGCTTCGCTGTCCCTAAAATCTAGAGGAATGTAGCACCTCGATCGAAAATCATTAGTGAGAAGCAGATGGACATGGCCGCTCTTGGATGTGCCCTGATAAAAAGTAAACAAAACTACGTGTGTTGCATCCTCACAACTATATATAAATAAGGATAACTATTCAAATTAAATAATTCACGGTCCAGGGAAAGGCCAAAACTCAGCTACTATTTCTGACACACATATCCATCCCTTTCCTTGCGATAAATAAAGAGACAGTGACCAATAATTTTTGACACCCAGTGATGTGATCTTAGGAATCCAGTATGTTTTTTTCAGAATATTGCGTAAGTGTTTAGTATTTGTATGGCCAAGAAGAGGAGCGATATCCCTGACCTAATTTGCACTCCTGAAATATAAATAATTCGATTGTGTGGGAATTACTATGCACACGAACGCACGCACGAACGCACGCGCACACACACACACACACACACACACACACACACACCGCTCGCTGGCGCAGTGGTAGCGTTCTCGCTTGCCATCTGGTAGACGGGAGTTCGCGCCTCGCTCAGGTTGCGAAAAGTTTCACTGACATCACTATCAGCATCACTATCGTCATTATCACCATCATCTCTGACAAAAATATTTATCATCATCAGCCTGTGACACACCACTGCAGGATAAGGACCCCTCTCACCTTTTTCCATTCTGATCCATTGGTTGGTAGCTTCTTCCGTCCCATCTTGGTGGATCTGCGAGTATTATCTCTCATTTCTAGTTCTCTCTGTACCTCATCCACTCACTCCATCTCTGGTCTGCCATTCAGTTACGCTGGCTCTCCATCTGTTATCTGTTCTGTGGAAGACGTGACCTGAGGACTGCGTGTGGAGTGGCAAAATATAAGTGTTGCGTCATTCCAACTATACCCTGTTCTCTCTAACTAGGCAAACAACTGCAATCTCTTTCTTAAATGATGTGCCGTAACAAGGGGTTATCACTAGGATGGTGCTAGTCACGAAGAAGTGGTACGGAAATGATGTAGAGCCGTAATTTTGTCTAATTCTTTCAATGGACTACAGGAAACAAGCTGCAAAAAGACGACTATCTCGGCCTAGGTAAAATGAAGGAACAACACCACAATATGTGTGTGTGTGTGTGTGTGTGTGTGTGTGTGTGTGTGTGTGTGTGTGAATGTACAGGACGATACTCACACTGCTATATCACTGGTGTGAGTGTGTGAGTTCACTGGTGTGTGTGTGTGTGTGTGTGTAAATCTACAGGACGACACTCACACTGCTATATCACTGGTGCTGAGACACAAGACTAAGGCGACACAAGGCCTCATCGCCCACACAATAACAGCTCCCTTGTCTCATCAAAATTACGTCTTTTAGCCTGATATGTACTATTTCTTTGGCCATAATACTTCCAGTGCGATATCCTTGTGTCCTAATGTAGTCACATTAATGGCTATAAACAGCAAAAATCCAACACTTACCTCAGGGAAATGAGGCAACACCAACACACACTCCCTCGTTCTTCCATTGTCCTGCGGTCACTAGCAAAAGCAGCCAAGCAGCGACATCCAAGACGAGAAACTTGTCCAGCTACTTTTACAACCACTAGATGGTACCAGGGTCCTTTCATGGTAGGGGCAACTATTCTATTCTACTCCAGGTGCTGCTTGGCGATAGCATTAAGTTGAGAGCGAGTCATACTACTCTGAGAGTGCTAATGCTGTCTCTGTTAACTCGCATGATCATACAGCTCTCTTAATTTATACCAGACATCACCAGACGGCTCTGTTTATCTGAGAGTCAAACGTGCCTGAGTATGAAAATAAAAGATTGTTGTAGAGGAGGCATCACTGACAATAGCAATTTCAGCCAGGGCCGGATTAAAGGGGGGAGGGGGCTACTGAGGCTAATCCTCTGGGGTCCTCACAAGACAGAGTGAATACTGACCTTAGACATTTCAAGTCCCTAATATGGAAGCAACAGCAAACACTGCTATGTGTACTGCACAGACTTGGTATAACTTAAAAATGTTGTCAGTGCCTTTGTTACTGAGCTGCCAACGTTAGTCTTAGGGAGCCTTCTCAGGATACTGTGCCTCAAGGTCCCCCACAATTCTTAATCCAGCTTTGGTATCACAAGTGTATAATATCTTTACTACCCATATGGTACTGGAAAAAGATGCCTTCACATAGTGGCACTGACATAGCTGTGCGGTTCTGGTGCCTGGTTTTGCAAACACCTCTCACCTCCTTCCCTATCTCTTGAAAGGGTAATGGTGGACTGCAGGAGGGCAACTTCAGCCTGAAGTCTACTGGTTTTACATTTCAGATGAACCAGGATTTACAACCACCACTACCACCACCACCACCACCACTCCTACTACTACTACTGCTAGTAAGACCCTAGTACCACCGGTCTATCACCACCCTTATCCATACCCCAACAAGTAACTATTGCTTTTATCTCCCAATGCCAGAGAGTCGAGCTATTGTCTCCATCTGGGCTACATCATCTTCATCCCCTAACACACTACCGTCTAGTGTCATAGCTATGACTTTAAAACGGGGTGGGAAAGGGGTGACCAGGCACACCTCAGGGGTGGCCAGGGTGACCTTGGCCACCCCACCTCTCTGGCTATGCTACTACTCCCCATCCCTCCATCTCATCCTCTCTCTCCCCCTCCTCCTCAGACTCTCAAACTCAAACTGACATGCTCCATACTCACCTCATGGCCAAACTGTCTTAGAGTATTTCTAATATTTTCTAGCACATCCATACCAACACCAGTGCTTCTTCAGTTTTCAACTGTGCGATTGTCTCACCACATAACTCCATATGCTCCTCTCACATACAGTACTGCATTTGCACTGCTCTCGCTCCTGGCTTTTGTCCTTCCCAAACTTCACTTAGAGTAGGAATCACAATACTGTACTATCATGTAACAAATTTTGCAATACCCTGCCAAATTCCTTCTTGTCACTGCTTTTGGGAATCTGACCCAGGGTTCCTTTTCTATACAGCTGAGATCAGGGGATCACTTTTTTATAGGACTAGATAAGGCATATGATACCTAACTACAGTAAATTACAGAAAGAAACAGTGTGTTGCATTTTTCCTATACTGATAAAAATTCTCAGCCACTCTCAACTCATTAATGGCCAGGTGTAGGGTTAACTTAACTAGTAAAAAGGAGACTAATGCATACCAAATAACTAAGGCTTATCAATTTTCATGCAGCTATGGCTTAGTATTCAAGATGTGTGAGTGGCCCAGAGTACTTTGCTACTGACAAACCAAATACATTACAGTAAAGTTCCTCTTCTATCTATAAGCCAATTTGCCAGTTTTCTCCAATTTACAGCATATCACTTGTATGGTAAAAGTGATATTTTGAGTTATCTCTTGTTTATAATGACTGCCTTTATTCACTTAATCATAAACACACCTGCTTGAGAGGGGCAGCATAACCTGGTGGCACTGATATATGCATTATACACATCCTTTAGCTTCTTATCCCCTGAAAGGATGGTGGACTGTAGAACATCCCTCAACTCCCTCCCTATCCCTTCAAAGACTGGTGGACTTCAGGAGAACATCTTTTATCCCCTCCCTATCCCCTGAATGAATGATGAACTCCAAAAGAACATCTCTTAGCTTCCTCCTCATCCCCCCAAAGAAATGTGAACTGAACTCCCTCCCTATCCCTGGAAAGAATGTTGGACTGCAGGTCAGTTTTAACCTCCAGTCCACCATGTCCACATCCGGAGGAGTTAGGGCCACAGAAGCATCACATACACTCCTTTACTTAACTGCAGACAGTTTTTATCGCAAATATTTGGACAGTAAATATCCCTCTCATGCTCGGGACACCTCTAGTAGGAAACTCTAGTATCGTACTCTATTTAAATACTGTATGACCAATGATTTTATTCACCAGAGTCAGATATGGTTTGGCCATGTGGAGAGGATGGAGAGTGAGAGACTGACGAGGTGAGTGTATGTGAGTGAGGTGGAGAGGAGAGAGGGAGGGGGAGGCCAAGGATGAGATAGAGAGATGGAGTGGAGAAGTATATGAGAGAGGGGAGTGTGAGCTGGAAGCAGGGCAGTGAAATGGCGGGGGACAGCGACGTGGAGGCGATTTGTTTGTGGCCACCCCTTACGGAATTAAGGCATCTGGCAATAGATAAATAGACAGATAGATAGACAGTATTATTCACCCATACCGCTTTTCTGGAGCATTGTACCCTGGCAGTGGAAGGTGGTGGCAGCATGTTGTTGGTCTGGCTGATACCCAACACTTCCCGTTGTCTGGTGCAGCTCATGCCTGCAAAACATCATTTCACTCAGTATATACTGTACTGTAAAGTACCGAACATTCAACGAAAACAGCACCACAGTTATCAGTGTAAATTCCCCATGAAACAATTTAACACCACAGATGATGGATATTATACTACATAAGGCTTATTTTGGCGATATCAATGGGCTCGGATTAGGGTCGAGGCGGATTGCTGATCCAGAAGGGTCACACCAAAACAGTCCAGCAGTCTCGGATCGGCTTGTCCTGTTGCCATGGCGACACCCCACTGCTCCACCTGACTAATCAAAACGATTGCGTTTGAAAGATCAAACGGATGACTTGGTAAGCAGTAACCTGCTCTCATTTTCAACAGTACGGTCCCATTACTCATGAAACCAGACACAGCTAAGCCCCTTATTGGCAGCATCATTTATCAGTATATTATCTAAAAAAAAAAAAAAAAAAAAAAAAGTAAATACGGCACTTACAATGTTGGAGCTGATGCTATACTTATTTTGGTGGAACGTCACAATCCAGGATCGCCCAGTTCAATCCACCTCGGGGAGATGGATTGCCTCAGATCGATCCGTGATCATCCTTCACTCCAATCCAGGACCAGGATTGTGCCTTGCCAAAACAGGATCATCTGTCGGGATCGACTTTATCTCGATCCGGAATCGATCCGGGATTAAACATTCTCTCGCCAAAACGTGCCTATAATGCTCACTGCTTTGATTAAAACTAGTAATCCTGCTGCAGTGTAGTATATTGCTTGCTAGAATACCAGTGACATTCAGTTTTATTCAAAGAATGGTAAGTACATACAGTATAGTACTGTATGTTGGTACACACAGACTTTAGTATATGTCAGAGATGTACTCCATATTTTTATTTATTTATTTATTTTTTCATACAATTAATCCTGTAAATTGAGTGAAACCAGCAAATAAGCTTCTCATTCATGTACTGTAATTTTAATACGTTACTGTGGGCATAACAAAAAAAAAAAAAAAAACTTATAAGGGTAAAATGTAATAATGTATTAGTTACTATATATAATTCCCAAGACTGTGGAAGTCAGACTCACTTCTAGTAGCTGGTGGTGATGGAGTGGGTTCATTGTTCTCGGCAGGATGTATCATCAGCTTTGGTCTGCATCCACGTCTCTTGGCTGTGGCAGATTGAAGCACGGTTTCAGCGGTACTTAACACGCAGGCCATACTGTTTCTCACTGCCATACTCCTCTTATCCTCCTCCACATCACTCTGTTGTCATGGTTTGTTACGGACAGCAGCCGGGTAGTGCATGAGATCTCTTCATCTCTTCGATACATCTGGCGGATTGACTGAAGGATGCTCTCAATTTCATCTCCCATGATCTTCACTCGACGCTCAACTGACGAAAAAGTAAATGTATAAATAAAGAAAATAAATAAATCAAAGTGACTGTCTACAGGTATATTAACTGGACTTAAGGGTAGATGATCAGAAAAACTCCAGGCACCTCTTGAGGATTAAATCTGGCTATGTGCATGGCTGTCACTACAAATGGGACATACTAAACCGTAGCCCACCAATAAAAGTGTAAATTTTTATGCAGTACACTTGTCTGCACATTATAAAGACAAACTATCCTGCAGGTAACTATGTTCTGGTGAGGCAAATGGAAGTAAAGCATTAAGAACATATGAAACTAGATTTTGTGCTTTGAGTATCTGACACTGTTAACTAGCTACAGTAATATAAATCATCATCATCATTCAGACCTTTCCTACTCCAGGGTGCCAATATTAACTATCCTTTAAATTTTAGTACTGAGCTGGGAGCAGGGCAGTGAAATGGCGGGGGACAGGGCGACATGGAGGCGATTTGTTTGTGGCCACCCTTAAGGGATTAGGGCGTCTGGCAATAGACAGGTAGTGATAGACAGGAAATGAGCTACGCTCGTGGGGTCCCGTCTCTGTTTCTCAATAGGTCAAATTTTGCTTTGAACCCGTTTAAGGTAAGTTCAAGAAGAGTTGATTATTTTTCGAACTGGAGGGATTAGATATACAGTAAGTTCCACCGAGCCCTTCCATAAGACAAGGCTACCCACAGCTGAATAAAATCGTCTGAAGGTATTAAATATAAAATGTAAAACGTCTACATGATATCAAAACCTCTGGCCAAGACTCCATCTGTGGCATCTAGAACAGCGTACTCCATCTGCTGACGTCATTTTTTTACTCCTGCCCTTTCCTAGGCTTCAGACGATTTCCTGCAGCTTAAGAAAACCCTCAGGATGGAGAGTCCGGTACATTAACCACTTCAGGCCGATGGGGACAGGTGTAAAGGAGGCTAATTAACATTGCTACACCTACTTTTTTTTTTTTGCACCATGGTGAAGCGCCTCATGACGTCTGCCCCCGCTTTTACCTATTTACCTCGTTCTTTGTTGTGTTTCTCATAGTTATACCACAGACTAAAGCTTCCTAATGATTTTTTTTTTTCTGATACAACACGAAGAGAGAGAGAGAGAGAGTTTGGGTCGAGGACGGAGGAAGACGGGAAGGCTGTTAAAAGATATCACCCTCCAACAGAGGCGCCGCGGAGGCAAGGGTCACGCGTCAACACCCACCCATCGTCATGAGATAACTGAAGGGCAGCGGGCGGCAGTGTTGCCTACACCGAATGTCAAAAATCGCTAGACTGGACCTAAAAAGGAGCTAGATTTGAGCACAAACCCACTAGATTTTAAAATGTTGTCTGTTATATAAAACATACTAAGAAAACTATAGGTCACCCAGCTTGAGAAACTCATGAAGAGTTACATGCTTCATAATTCGATTACAATTAACTTGATTACAGCAAAAAATAAAAATAAAAATAAAAAGTACTATTGCCTTCATTGCTCCTTGTATCGAGATCTTGCTGTACAACAGGGTATTCCATTTGTATGGAAAAATTAAACATGGGAAGTACTTATTATCTCGCGCTGAACTTAGTAATCAATGCTTTTAAAAAGAGAATACATGATTTCCAGACCTCGATAAACAGAGATACTGAAAGCAACAGCACATCCCTCACCATCAAAACTGTAAACTGAATCGCCGGGGGCAGTAACTGACTCGGCGACATTCAGTATGACCGAACTGACAGGAAACAGACGTGAAAATGAACCAATGAATGTGAACTGAACGTAGGCAGTAATGTAACATACTGTACACACATGCTTACGGGTGGGAGGCAGACTAATTACAAGTTCGTTAATTTTATTGGTTAAATTTGTGAGACTGCATGACAAATCCCTCTAGCAAACCGTCAGACGAGTATGCAATCACGCTAGATTACCCGCTAGCAGCTAAATCAATATTTTACATGCTAGATTACAAACAAAACCTCCAGATTTAGCGGGAAAACCGCTAAACTGGCAACACTGGCGGGCGGGGGCGGGATGGGGGAAATACCTTGCTTTGGGAAGAGGTAGACAAGTCGGTGCCATTTGGGGGCGGAGCTTGGGACAGAAAACTGTAAACAATGAAGGGGGAACTTGTGTAACTTGACGGACCTTTATAACATTCGACTTTTTTTTTTTGCTTTTTTTTCCTCTCCTTTTCTTCTTACATTGCCTCGATATTAAAGGGTTATATTCCTTAGTGACAGTGGTGCTGTATAGGATGCTGGGGGTGCCATAGCGAGAGAGACTATGAGAATGTGTGGTGGAGACCAAGGATGAGATTGAGGGATGGAGTGGAGAGGATGGAGTGAGAGACTAACTAGAAGAGCATATGTATCCTCAATGACCTTGAGCAACTTGTACAGCACCCTACCCGTATCCCTGACCGCCTTGGAGAGAGTTCCAACATACCTGACCTCTTCCTAACAACTAATCTTCTGCTTACACTGTTCATCTTTTCTCTCCGTTGGGCTCCTCCGATCAAAATCTTATTACATTAACCTGTTCTATCGCTCCGGTACGGCCTGTGGACCCTCCAAAGAAACGTCGTCTGTAGCACTTCGGAGCTGCGGATTGGAAGGCCCTCAGGCAGTACTTCTTTGGTTTTCCTTGGAATGATTACTGCTTCCATGGCTGGGAGCCATCTGAGTGTGCCTTGCCCATTACGGAGGTTATTCTCTCGGGCATGGAAGCATACATTCCTTTCTCATACCCTCTGACTAATGCAAGAAAGCCTTGGTAATCAGCTTGTTCTAATGCCGTCCGCAACAAGGAGAGGGCCTATAAGAGGTACCGGAGCCAACTCGCCCCTGAATCACATCTTTTTTATATATCTGCCCGGAATCGTGCTATGTTCTTCGCTCTGCTAAAAATAATTTCATCCGCGCTAAAAGTTCTCAACCCTCCAACTTGAATTCTTCTCGCTCCTTCTGGCACCTTGCCAAAAGCCTTTCTAACAACTCCACCTCATCATCCTTCCCTCCTCTTACCTACTCTGATGGCTCTGTAGCTATTTCTTCTACTGATAAAGCAATCTCTTCACTCAGACTTTCTCCTCCAACTCCACCTTTGACGATTCGGGTGCTGTTCCTCCATCACCCCCCCTCTGACTTCCTCATGACTGACATTAAATTTCTTCAGCTAATATATTTTCTGCCATCACTGGCCTCAGTCCTAACAAGGCATATGGGCCAGATGGAGCCCCTCCTGCTGTCCTCAAAAACTGTACTTCTGTGCTTATACCCTGCCTAGGTAAACTCGCCTTTGTCTATCAACTTGTACCTTTCCTTCTTGCTGGAAGTTTGCTCACATTCAGCCGGTCCCAATGAAGGGTGACCATTCCCAACCCTCTAACTATCGTCCAATTGCTTTACCATCCTGTCTCCAAAGTTTTCGAGTCAATTCTGAACAGAAAAATCTTAAAGCATCTTTCCTGTCACAACCTTCTTTCTTATCGTCAGTATGGGTTCCGTCAGGGACACTCCACTGGCGATCTTCTCATCTACCTTTCAGACTCCTGGTCATCCTCCTTTCAGGACTTTGGCGAAAGCTTTGCCATTGCACTTGACATCTCAAAGGCTTTCGATCGAGTCTGGCATAAATCTTTAATTTCCAAACTGCCCTCTTATGGTTTCTATCCTTCTGTCTGTGCCTTCATCTCTAGCTTCCTTTCTGGTCGTTCTATAGCCGCTGTTGTAGATGGCCATCGTTCTTCTCCTAGACCTATCAACAAGTGGTGTTCCTCAGGGCTCTGTCCTATCACCAACTCTCTTCCTTTTATTCATCAATGCCTTTTAAGCTCTACATCTAACCCTATCCACTCATATGCTGATGATTCCACCTTTCACCTTTCCATTCAGTTTCTGCAAAGTCCATCTCAGAAGTTACTTCAACAAATAAGGGATTAGGCTATGGCACACCTAATGTCTAACTTGGCTCGTATCTCTGATTGGGGTAAAAATAATCTTATTTTTAATGCATCAAAGACTCGGTTCTTACACTTATCAACTCGACAAAATCTTCCTCCTGATTACCCTATCTATCTATCTATCTATTGCCAGACGCCTCAATCCCGAACGGGGTGGCCACAAACAAATCACCTCCATGTCACTCTGTCCCCTGCCATTTCACTACCACGCTCCCAACTCACACCCCCCTCTCTCATATACCTCTCCACTCCATCCCTCCATCTCATCCTCGGCCTCCCCCTCCCTCTCGCCCCCTCCACCTCACTCACATACACTCTCCTCGTCAATCTTTCACTCTCCATCCTCTCCACATGCCCAAACCACCTTAACGTGTTTCTCCTAACGCTTCCCATCACGTCCTCAACCACACCACAACGCTCCTTCACTTCCTCATTTGTTAGTCTGTCTCTCCATGTGACTCCACATGCTCCTCTCAAATAACTCATTTCCACTGCTCTCACTCTTGACTTCTGTCCTTCCAACAGGGTCCAAGCTTCACTTCCATATGTCAGAGTTGGTATCACAATACTGTCATGTAACAACTTTTTCACTTCCATGCTCACCTCCCTGTTTCTTATCACTGCTTTCAACGAACCAGCAACCTTCCTTCCCTGCTGTACCCTTTCGAGCACTTCACCCTCCAGACTACCATCCTTACTCATCACACTGCCCAAGTACTTAAATTCACTCACATTCTCCATTTCCTTCCCATCCAATCTCACTGTACACTCACTGGCTTCACTTCTCTCGAAGACCATCACTTTACTCTTCCCCACATTCACCTTTAGATTCCGTTTCTTACACACTCTCCCAAACTCATCTACCAAGCCTTGCAGCTCCCCTTCGTCTTCACTCAACAACACAGTATCATCTGCAAACAACAGTACAGGTAGTTTCCAAACACTGCCCTCTCTCACTAGGGCCGCTCCAACATCCACTGCCCGACCTTGTATCTCTTTTATAACCCCATCCATATACAGATTGAACAACCATGGAGACATGACACATCCTTGTTTCAATCCAACCTTCAAATGGAAAGATTCACTCAGTTTGCCATCCACACGCACTGCAGCCTTAGCACCCTCATACATACTCTTCACTGCCTTCAACAACTTCCCATCCACTCCATATATTCTTAATACCTTCCACAAACCTTGTCTATCCACCCTGTCATATGCTTTCTCCAGATCCATGAAGGCTGCATACAACTTCTTGCCCTTCTCTAGAAACTTTTCCACTAAGGATCTAAGAATGAATATCTGGTCTACACAACCTCTTCCCTTCCTAAAACCTCCTTGTTCTTCTCCAACTAATTCCTCAGTAATTTCCCTAACTCTGTCAATAAGTATCCTACCATATATTTTTCCTATTACACTGAGAAGGCAAATGCCCCTATGGTTACCACACACTGCTTTTTCCCCTTTTCCTTTGTACAGAGGAATAATTATACCTGACTTCCAATCCTCTGGGACTCTACCCTCCTCCCAAGCCAATCTGCACACCTTCCACATCCATTCTATTACTATCTCTCCCCCATGCTTCAGCATTTCACCACACACTCCATCAATTCCTGGGGCTTTCCCCATTTTAACTTTCTTCATTGCTTCCACCACTTCCATCCTACTGATTTCTTCCTCTCTTCTCACAACCCTCCTTCTCCCTGCCATTCCCCAGCCACTTATACTTGCATTACTTTCATTCTCTATGTTCAACAGTTCATT
>JAGKTI010031089.1:0-12225 GCA_018397915.1 Birgus latro
CTTCTGATTTGTAGTTTTTTTCCTTTAGCCGTGACTTGAAGGAAAAGGATTAGTGCAAAATCTGAAATAGTTCCGGCTGATAGCATTCGTTTTAGAGGTAGGTCCATTCTCTTTTAATCTAATGATGGTTGAATAAGCGTATTTCTCGGCGAAAACGCTGAATATGCAACTTCCTCAAGTGTTCACAAAGTTGATTTTAAAACACATTACATTATATTCAGAACTAAGAAGACACCTGTGAGGGTGAAAATATCACATTTATGAAGGATTACAAGAATTCGACTGACACATAAAGAGAGCTGGCATCTTAAGTTTTTAAGAACAAAATGCTTGAAACATTGTGAATATCACCGAGACAATTTAAAAACCTCGAATATTTATTTTTTTCCCTCCAGCACAAGCTATTTAAAATTACGTCGAGCCTCGTGGTGTATAAAAAAATATAAAAACGCGATCATATGCAGAATATCATGGTTACTCTGTCACAGAAAACCACATTTTCTTAGGTAAAATCTGTAAATGCTGTGATTTCTCTTGAGACGATATTCTGGATTATTACCTTATGATTTGTCGATTCTTTCTTCCCTTAGGCGTGACATCAAGGACAAGATGTAGTGCAAATTGTGAAATTGTTCCGGCTGATAGCATCCGTTTTGGAGGTAGGTCCATTCTCTTTTAATCTAATGATGCTTGAATAAGCGTATGTTTTGGCGAAAACGCTGAATATGCAACTTGCTCATGTGTTCTCAAAGTTGATTGTAAAAAACGTTATATTATATTAGATCTTAGAAGACACTTGTGAGGGTGAATATGTCACATTTATGAAGGATAACAAGAAGTCGACTGACACGAAAAGAGAACAGGCACCTTAGGTTTTTAAGAACAAAAAGCTTGAAACATTGTGAGGATCACCAACACCATTTAAAAACACCATTTTTTTTTATTTTTTTCTCCACCACAAGCTGTTTAAAATTACGTCGACCCTCGTGGCGTAAAAAAAAAAAAAAAAAAGTCCATAATATCAAGGTTTTTGTTTCACCGAGAACCACATTTCCTAAGGTAAAATCTTTCAGTGCTGTGATTCCTCTTGAGACGAAATTCTGGATTATTACATTCTGATTTGTCGATTTTTTTTTCCCTTAGCTGTGACTTCAAGGACAAGAAGTAGTGCAAATTGTGAAATAGTTCCGGCTGATGGGATCCTTTTTTTAAGGTAGGTCAATTCTCTTTTAATCAAATGATGGCTGAATAAACGTATTTCTCGGCGATAACGCTGAATATGCAACTTCCTCGTGTTCTCAAAGTTGATTGTAAAAAACGAAATATTATATTCAGAACTAAGAAAACACTTGTGAGGGTGAAGATTTCATATTTATGAAGGATAACAAGAAGTCGACTGACACGTAAAGAGAGCTGGCACCTTAGGTTTTTAAGAACCGAGACAATTTAAAAACTTCATTTTTTTCCCAGCACAAGCAGGTTAGAATTACGTCGAGCCTCGTGGCGGTAGAACACAAAAAAATAAAACAAAACGAATATATGCTCAATACCATGGTTTCTGTATCACGAAAAACAACATTTCCTTGGGTAAAATCTTTCAATACTGATTCCTCTTCAGACGGTATTCTGGATTATTACCTTCTGGTTAGTAGTTTTTTTTTCTCCTTTAGCCGTGATATCAAGCAAAAGAAGTAGTGCAAATTCAAAAATAGTTCGAGCTGATAGCATCCGTTTTAGGAGGAGGTCCATTCTCTTTTAATCTAATCATGGCTGAATAAGCGTATTTCTCGGCGAAAACGCTGAATATGCAACTTCCTCAAGTGTTCTCATAGTTCACTGTAAAACACATTATATAATATTCAGAACTAAGAAAACACTTTTGAGAGTGAATATATGATATTTATGAAGGATAACAAGAAGTCGACTGACACGTAACGAGAGCTGGCACCTTTGTTTTTATGAACAAACACCTTGAAACATTGTGAGGATAACCGAGACAATTTAAAAACTTCATTTTTTTTCTCCAGCACAAGCAGTTTAAAATTACGTCGAGCCTCGTGGAGGTAAAAAAAAAAAAAAACATTTCCACAATATCAAGGTTTCTGTTTCACTAAAAACCAAATTTCCTAAGGTAAAATCTGTCAATACTTATTCCTCTTGAGACGGAATTCTGGATTATTAACTTATGATTTGTCGATTTTTTTTTCTCTTATCCGTGACTTAAAGGACAAGAAGAAGTGCAAATTGTGAAATAGTTCCGGCTGATAGCATCCGTTTTGGAGGAAGGTCTGTTCTCTTTTAATCTAATGATGGCTGAATAACGGAATTTCTTGGCGAAAACGCTGAATATGGAATATCCTCATGTGTTCTCAAAGTTGATTGCAAAAAACATTATATTATATTCAGAACTAAGAACGCACTTGAGGGTGAAAATTTCACATTTATGAAGGATAACAAGATGTCGACTGACACATAAAGAGAGCTGGCATATTAGGTTTTTAAGAACAAACAGCTTTAAACATTGGTAGGATAACCAACACAATTTAAAAATTTCGATTATTTTTTTTCTCCAGCACAAGCGTTTATAATTACTTCGAGCCCTGTGGCGGTAAAAAAGAAAAATATATATTATTTGCACAATATCAAGGTTTCTGTATCACCAAAAACCCCATTTCCTTGTGTAAAATCTTTCAATACTGTGATTCCTATTGAGACGGTATTCTGGATTATTACCTTCTGATTTGCAGTTTTTTTCCTTTAGCCGTGACTTGAACGAAAAGAATTAGTGCAAAATCTGAAATAGTTCCGGCTGACAGTATCCGTTTTAGAGGTAGGTCCATTCTCTTTTAATATAATGATGGCTGAATAAGCGTATTTTTCGGGGGGAAAGCTGAATATGCAACTTGTTCATGTGTTCTCAAAGTTGATTGTAAAAGACATTATATTATACTTAGAACTAAGAAGACACTTGTGAAGGTGAAAATGTCAATTTATGAAGGATAACAAGAAGTCGACTGACAAGTAAAGAGAACTAGCACCTTAGGATCTTACGAACAAAAAGCTTGAAACATTGTGAGGATCACCAAGACTAAAAACATCATTATTTGTATTTTTTTTCTCCAGGACAAGATGTTTGAAATTTCGCCGAGGCTCGTGGCGTTAAAAAAAAAAAAAATTGCATAATATCAAGGTTTCTGTTTCACATAGAACCACATTTCCTAAGGTAAAATCATTTAATATTCTGATTCCTCTTCAGACGGAATTCTGGATTATTACATTCTGATTTGTCGATATTTTTTTCCCCTTAGCCGTGACTTCAAGGACAAGAAGTAGTGCAAATTGTGAAATAGTTCCTGCTGATGGCATGCTTTTTGGAGGTAGGTCCATTCTCTTTTAATCTAATGATGGCTGAATAAACGTATTTCTCATCGAAAACGCTGAATATACAACTTCCTCGTGTTCTCAAAAATGATTGTAAAAAAACATTAGATTATATTTAAAACTAAGAAGACACTTGTGAGGGTCAAAATTTCACATTTATGAAGGATAACAAGAAGTCGACTGACATGTAAAGAGAGCTGGCATCTTAGGTTTTTAAGAACAAAGCTTGAAACATTGTAAGGATATCCGACACAATTTAAAAAGTTCATTTTTTTTCCCCAGCACAAGCAGTTTAAAATTATGTCGAGCGTCTTGGCGGTAGAAGAAAAAAAAATAAAGAAAAACGAATATTTGCTCAACATCAAGATTTCTGTATCACGAGAAACAACATTTCCTTGGGTAAAATTTTTCAGTACTGATTCCTCTTGAGACGGTATTTGGATTATTTCCTTCTGGTCAGTAGTTTTTTCCCCCCCTTAGCCGTGACTTCAAGGAAAAGAAGTAGTGCAAATTGTAAAATAGTTCCAGCTGATAGCATCCGTTTTAGGGGTAGTTCCATTCTTTTTTAATCTAATGATGGCTGAATAAGCGTATTTCTCCGCGAAAACGCTGAATATGCAACTTCCTCAAGTGTTCTCATAGTTGATTGTAAAACACATTATATTATATTCAGAACTAAGAAGCCGCTTGTGAGGGTGAAAATATCATATTTCTGAAGGATAACAAGAAGTCGACTGACACGTAACGAGAGATGGCACCTTAATTTTTAAGAGCAAACAGCTTGAAACATTGTGAGGATAACCGAGACGATTTAAAAACATCATTTTTTTTTCTCTAGCACAAGCAGTTTAAAATTACGGCGAGCCTCGTGGATGTAAAAAAAAAAAAAAAAGCGAAACAAAAAAAAGTTGGCACAATATCAAGTTTTCTGTTTCACCGAAAACCACATTTGCTTTTGTTAAATCTTGCAATACTATGATTCCTCTTGAGACGGAATTCTGGATTATTAACTTATGATTTGTCGATTTTTTTTCCCAATTCGCAGTGACTTCAAGGACAAGAAGTAGTGCAAATTGTGAAATAGTTCCGGCTGATATCATCCGTTTTGGAGATAAGTCCAATCTCGTTTAATCTAATGTTGTTTGAAAAAGCCAATTTCTCGGCAAAAACGCTGAATATGCAACTTCCCCGAGTGTTCTCAAAGTTGACTTAAACACATTATATTCAGAACTAAGAAGACACTTGTAATGGTAAAAATGTCACATTTATGAAGGATTACAAGAATTCCCTTGACACGTAAAGAAAGCTGGCACCTTAGGATTTTAAGAACTAAAAGCTTGAAATATTGTGAGGATTACCGGTACAATTTAAAAACATCGATTTTTTTTTTCTCCAGGACAAGCTGTTTAAAATTATGTCGAGCCTCGTGCCGTTAAAACAAAAACAAAAAAAACGAACATTTGTGCAATATCAAGGTTCCTGTGTCACCGAAAACCACATTTCCTTAGGTAAAATCTTTCAATACTCTGATTTCTCTTGAGACGGAATTCTGGATTATTACCTTCTGATTTGGCGATTTTTTCCCCTTAGCCGTGATTTCAAGGACAAGAAGTCGTGCAAATTGTGAAATAGTTCCGGCTAATAGCATCCGTTTTGGAGGTAGGTCCACTCTCTTTTAATCTAACGATGGCTGAATAGGCGAATTTCTCGGAGAAAACGCTGACAATGCAACTTCCTCATGTGTTCTCAAAGTTGATTTTAAAAAACATTATATTATATTCAGAACTAAGAAGACACTTGTGGGTGAAAATTTCACATCTATGAAGGATAACAATAAGTCGACTTACACATAAAGAGAGCTGGCACCTTAGGTTTTTAAGAACAAACTGCTTTAAACATTGTGAGGATCACCGAGACAATTTAAAAACTGCTTTTTTTTTTCTCCAGCACAAGCGTTTAATATTACGTCGAGCCACTTGGTGGAAAAAAAAAAAAATGATTATTTGCACAATATCAAGGTTTCTATATCACCAAAAACCTCATTTCCTTCGGTAAAATCTTTCAATACTGTGATTCCTCTTGAGACGGTATTCTGGATTACTATCTTCTAATTCGTATTTTTTTTTCCTTTAGCCGTGACTTGAAGGAAAAGAATTAGTGCAAAATCTGAAATAGTTCCGGCTGATAGCATCCGTTTTAGAGGTAGGTCCATTCTCTTTTAATCTAATGATGGTTGAATAAGCGTATTTCTCGGCGAAAACGCTGAATATGCAACTTCCTCAAGTGTTCTCAAAGTTGATTTTAAAACACATTATATTATATTCAGAACTAAGAAGACAACCTGTGATGGTGAAAATATCACATTTATGAAGGATTACAAGAATTCGACTGACACATAAAGTGAGCTGGCATCTTAGGATTTTAAGAACAAAAAGATTGAAACATTGTGAGGATCACCGAGACAATTTTAAAACCTCGAATTTTTATTTTTTTTTCTCCAGCACAAGCTATTTCAAATTACATCGAGCCTCGTGGTGTTTCAAAAAATAAAAAAAACGATCATATGCAGAATATCATGGTTTCTCTGTCACCGAAAACCACATTTCCTTACGTAAAATCTGTAAATGCTGTGATTCCTCTTGAGACGAAATTCTGGATTATTACCTTATGATTTGTCGATTCTTTTTTCTCTTAAGCGTGACATCAAGGACAAGAAGTAGTGCAAATTGTGAAATTGTTCCGGCTGATAGCATCCTTTTTGGAGGAAGGTCCATTCTCTTTTAATCTAATGATGCTTGAATAAGCGTATGTATTGGCGAAAACGCTGAATATGCAACTTGCTCATGTGTTCTCAAAGTTGATTGTAAAAAACGTTATATTATATTCAGATCTAAGAAGACACTTGTGAGGGTGAAAAAGTCACATTTATGAAGGATAACAAGAAGTCGACTGACACGAAAAGAAAACACGCACCTTAGGTTTTTAAGAACAAAAAGCTTGAAACATTGTGAGGATCACCAACACTATTCAAAAACACCAATTTTTTAAATTTTTTCTCCACCACAAGCTGTTTAAAATTACGTCGAGCCTCGTGGCGTAAAAAAAAAAAAATGCATAATATCGAGGTTTTTCTTTCACCAAGAACCACATTTCCTAAGGTAAAATATTTCAATACAGTGATTCCTCTTGAGACGGAATACAGGATTTTTACATTCTGATTTATCGATTTTTTTTTCCCCCTTAGCCGTGACTTCAAGGACAAGTAGTGCAAATTGTGAAATATTTCCGGCTGATGGCATCCTTTTTTTAAGGTAGGTCCATTCCCTTTTAATCTAATGATTGCTGTATAAACGTATTTTTCGGCGATAACGCTGAATATGCAACTTCCTCGTGTTCTGAAAGTTTATTGTAAAAAAACGATATATTATATTCAGAACTAAGAAGACACTTGTGAGAGCGAAAATTTCACATTTATGAAGGATAACAAGAAGTCGACTGACACGTAAAAAGAACTGGCACCTTAGGTTTTTAATAAAATAGCTTGAAACATTGTGAGGATAACCGAGACAATTTAAAAACTTCATTTTTTTCCCCAGCACAAGCAGTTTAAAATTACGTCGAGCCTCGTGGCGGTAGAAGAAAAAAAAAAAAAAAACGTATATTTGCTCAATATCAAGGTTTCTGTATAAAAAACAACATTTCCTTGGGTAAAATCTTTCAATACTGATTCCTCTTCAGAGGGTAATCTGGATTATTACCTACTGGTTAGTAGTTTTTTTTCTCCTTTAGCCGTGATATCAAGGAAAAGAAGTAGTGCAAATTGAAAAATAGTTCCTGGTGATAGCATCCATTTTAGGAGGAAGTCCATTTTCTTTTAATCTAATGATGGCTGAATAAGCGTATTTCTCGGCGAAAACGCTAAATATGCAACTTCCTCAAGTGTTCTCATAGTTGATTGTAAAACACATTATATAATATTCAGAACTAAGAAAACACTTTTGAGAGTGAAAATATGACATTTTTGAAGGATAACAAGAAGTCGACTGACACGTAACGAGATCTGGCACCTTAGTTTATAAGAACAAACAGCTGGAAACATTGCGAGGATAACCTAGACAATTTAAAAATATCATTTTTTTTCTCCATCACAAGCAGTTTAAAATTACGTCGAGCCTCGTGCAGGTAAAAAAAAAAAAAAAAATTTCCACAATATCAAGGCTTCTGTTTCACTAAAAACCAAATTTCCTTAGGTAAAATCTGTCAATACTGTGATTCCTCTTGAGACGGAATTCTGGATTACTAACTTATGATTTGTCGATATTTTTTCCCTTAGCCGTGACTTAAAGGACAAGAAGAAGTGCAAATTGTGAAATAGTTCCGGTTGATAGCATCCGTTTTGGAGGTAGGTCCGTTCTCTTTTAATCTTATGATGGCTGAATAAGCGAATTTCTCGGCGAAAACGCTGAATATGGAACTTCCTCATGTGTTCTCAAAGTTGATTTCAAAAAACATTATATTATATTCAGAACTAAGAAAACACTTGAGGGTGAAAATTTCACATTTATAAAGGATAACAAGAAGTCGAATGACACATAAAGAGAGCTGGCACCTTAGGTTTTTAAGAACAAACAGCTTTAAACATTGTGAGGATCACCCAGAAAATTTAAAAACTTCCATTATTTTTTTTCTCCATCACAAGCGTTTAAAATTACGTCCAGCCTCGTGGCGGTAAAAAAAGAAAAAAAAATATTATTTGCACAATATCAAGGTTTCTGTATCACCAAAAACCCCATTTGCTTGGGTAAAATCATTCAATACTGTGATTCATCTTCAGACGGTATTCTGGATTATTACCTTCTGATTTGTAGTTTTTTTTTCCTTTAGCCGTGACTTGAAGGAAAAGAATTAGTGCAAAATCTGAAATAGTTCCGGCTGAAAGTATCCGTTTTAGAGGTAGGTCCATTCTCTTTTAATCTAATGATGGCTAAATAAGCGTATTTCTCGTGGAAAACGCTGAATATGCAACTTCCTTAAGTGTTCTCAAAGTTGATTCTAAAACACATTATATTATATTCAGAACTAAGAAGACACCTGTGAGGGTAAAAATATCACATTTATGATGGATACCAAGAAATCGACTGACATGTAAAGAGAGCTGGCACCTTAGGTTTTTAAGAACAAAAAGCTTGAAACATTGTGACGATCACCAACACAATTTAAAAACCTCGATTTTCTTTTTCTCCAGCACAAGCTATTTAAAATTACGTCGAGCCTCGAGGCGTTTAAAAAAATGAAAAAAAAAAAAAACAGTCGTTTGCACAATGTCAAGGTTTCTCTGTCACCGAAAACCACATTTACTTAGGTAAAATCTGTAAATACTGTGATTTCTCTTGAGACGGATTTCTGAATTATTGCCACCTGATTTGTCGATTTTGTTTCCCTTAGCCGTGACATCAAGGACAAGAAGTAGTGCAAATTGTGAAATAGTGCCGGCTGATAGCATAGGTTTTGGGGGTAGGTCCATTCTCATTTAATCTAATGATGATTGAATAAGCGTATTTCTCTGCGAAAACGCTGAATATGCAACTTGCTCATGTGTTCTCAAAGTTGATTGTAAAAAACATTATATTATTTTCAGAACTAAGAAGACACTTGTGAGGGTGAAAATGTCAATTTATGAAGGATAACAAGAAGTCGACTGACAAGTAAAGAGAACTGGCACCTTAGGTTCTTAAGAACTAAAAGCTTGAAACATTGTGAGGATAACCAAGACTAAAAACATCAATTTTTTTATTTGTTTTTCTCCAGCACAAACCGTTTAAAATTACGTCGAGCCTCGTGGCGTAAAAAAAAAAAAAAAACGAACATTTGCATATTATCAAGGCTTCGGTTTCACAGAGAACCACATTTCCTAAGGTAAAATCATTTAATACTGTGATTCCTCTTGAGACGGAAGTCTGGATTATTATATTCTGATTTGTCGATATTTTTTTCCCCTGAGCCGTGACTTCAAGGAAAAGAAGTAGTGCAAATTGTGAAATAGTTCCGGCTGATGGCATGCTTTTTGGAGGTAGGTCCATTCTCTTTTAATCTAATGATAGCTGAATAAACGTATTTCTCATCGAAAACGCTGAATATGCAACTTCCTCGTGTTCTCAAAATTGATTGTAAATAAACATTATATATTTAGAACTAAGAAGACACTTGTGAGGGTGAAAATTTCACATTTATGAAGGATAACAAGAAGTCGACTGACACGTAAAGAGAGCTGGCACCTTAGGTTTTTAAGAGCAAAGCTTGGAACATTGTAAGGATAACCGACACAATTTAAAAACTTCATTTTTTTTCCCCAGCAGAAGCAGTTTAAAATTACGTCGAGCCTCGTGGCGATAGAAGAAAAAAAATAAAGAAACGCGAATATTTGCTCAATATCAAGATTTCTGTATCACGAAAATCAACATTTCCTTGGGTAAAATCTTTCAATACTGATTCCTCTTGAGACGGTATTCTGGATTATTTCCTTCATGTTAGTAGTTTTTTTCCCCCCTTAGCCGTGGCTTCAAGGAAAAGAAGTAGTGCAAATTGTAAAATAGTTCCAGCTGATAGCATCCGTTTTAGGGGTAGTTCCATTCTCTTTTTATCTAATGATGGCTGAATAAGCGTATTTCTCGGCGAAAACGATCAATATGCAACTTCCTCAAGTGTTCTCATAGCTGATTGTAAAACACATTATATTATATTCAGAACTAAGAAGACACTTGTGAGGGTGAAAATATCACATTTCTCAAGGATAACAAGAAGTCGACTGACACGTAACGAGAGATGGCACCTTAGTTTTTAAAAGCAAACAGCTTGAAACATTCCGAGGATAACCGAGACGATTTAAAAACATCATTTTTTTTTCTCCAGCACAAGCAGTTTAAAATTACGGCGAGCCTCGAGGAGGTAAAAAAAAAAAACGAAACAAAAAAAAGGTTGGCACATTATCAAGGTTTCTGTTTCACCGAAAACCCTATTTGCTTTGGTTAAATCTTTCAATACTATGATTCCTCTTGAGACGGAATTCTGGATTATTAACTTATGATTTGTCGATTTTTTTTCCAAATTCGCAGTGACTTCAAGGACAAGAAGTAGTGCAAATTGTGAAATTGTTCCGGCTGATATCATCCGTTTTGGAGATAGGTCCAATCTCTTTTAATCTAATAATGTTTGAAAAAGCCAATTTCTTCGCGAGAAAACGCTGAATATGCAACTTCCCCAAGTGTTCTCAAAGTTGACTAAAACACATTATATTCAGAACTAACAAGACACTTGTAATGGTAAAAATGTCACATTTATGAAGGATAACTAGAATTCGACTGACACGTAAAGAAAGCTGGCACCTTAGGATTTTAAGAACAAAAAGCTTGAAATATTGTGAGGATTACCGGTACAATTTAAAAACATCGATTTTTTTTTTCTCCAGCACAAGCTGTTTAAAATTACGTCGAGCCTCGTGGCGTAAAAAAAAAAAAAAAAAACGAACATTTGCACAATATCAACGTTCCTGTGTCACCGAAAACCACATTTCCTTAGGTAAAATCTTTCAATACTCTGATTTCTCTTGAGACGGAATTCTGAATTATTACCTTCTGATTTGCCGATTTTTTTTTTCCCCCTTAGCCGTGATTTCAAGGACAAGAAGTCGTGCAAATTGTGAAATAGTTCCGGCTGATAGCATCCGTTTTGGAGGTAGGTCCATTCTCTTTTAATCTAATGATGGCTGAATAATCGAATTTCTCGGAGAAAACGTTGAAAATGCAACTTCCTCATGTGTTCTCAAAGTTGATTGTAAAAAACATTATATTATATTCAGAACTAAGGAGACACTTGTGGGTGAAAATTTCACTTTTATGAAGGATAACAATAAGGCGACTTACACATAAAGAGAGCTGGCATATTAGGTTTTTAAGAACAAACTGCTTTAAACATTGTGAGGATCACCGAGACAATTTAAATTTATTTTTTTTTCTCAAGCACAAGCATTTAATATTACGTCGAGCCTCGTGGTGGAAAAACAAAAATGATTATTTGCACAATATCATCGTTTCTATATCACCAAAAATCTCATTTCCTTCGGTAAAATCTTTCAGTACTATGATTCCTCTTGAGATGGTATTCTGGATTATTACCTTCTGATTTGTAGTTATTTTTCCTTTAGCCGTGACTTGAAGGAAAAGAATTAGTGCAAAATCTGAAATAGTTCCGGCTGATAGCATTCGTTTTAGAGGTTGGTCCATTCTCTTTTAATCTAATGATGGTTGAATAAGCGTATTTGTCGGCGAAAACGCTGAATATGCAACTACCTCAAGTGTTCTCAAAGTTGATTTTAAAACACATTATATTATATTCAGAACTAAGAAGACACCTGTGAGGGTGAAAATATCACATTTATGAAGGATTACATGAATTCGACTGACACATAAAGAGAGGTGGCATCTTAGGTTTTTAAGAACAAAAAGCTTGAAACATTGTGAAGATCACCGAGACAATTTAAAAACCTCGAATTTTTAATTTTAATTTTCCAGCACAAGCTATTTAAAATTACGTCGAGCCTCGTGGTGTTAAAAAAAATAAAAAAAAACGATCATATGCAGAATATCATGGTTACTCTGTCACCGAAAACTACATTTCCTTAGGTAAAATCTGTAAATGCTGTGATTTCTCTTGAGACGAAATTCTGGATTATTACCTTATGATTTGTAGATTCTTTTTTCCCTTAGGCGTGACATCAAGGACAAGAAGTAGTGCAAATTGCGAAATTGTTCCGGCTGATAGCATCCGTTTTGGAGGTAGGTCCATTCT
>JAGKTI010031090.1:0-12225 GCA_018397915.1 Birgus latro
AAAACATCAAGCGTATGTATTCCCAGAAAGATAAACGGTAGTGGAGCAGAAGCATATTGTGCAACAGGAGATGATAAAATTATTAAGTCTAAAGCCAGAGTTAAACCAATTAAATGAAGAACCCTACCTCAAATGGAATTAGCTTCCATAGAAGTAGGAACCAAATTGGCCAGGTATTTAACAACTACTCTTGATACACAGTTTGAGGATATTTATATATGGACTGACAGTGAGATATGTCTTTACTGGATAGGAAAGGAGGAGAGTAAAATTCCTTTCGTCTGCAACAGAGTGAAGACTATAAAAGAACTGTCTTCCAAAATTAAATTTATGCATGTATCCTCCTAACAAAATCCAGCTGATCTGTTCGTGAGGTTCGACCATAAAGAGACTAGTCAAAGATAACCTGTGGTTTAAAGGTCCTAAATGGTTACTTACTAAGGACTGGCCTGAGCAGAAACAGTACAGTATAGTACTGCTGAGGTTAGTGTTGTAAACTTGGATCCTGTAGTACCTGAGCCAGATGTAACTGACATTAGCATATCCTCATCAATAAGACAACTTATTAACACTACTAAATTAGCTGTTAAATTTTTTAATAAGAAAGTGGGGTTTACGAAGTTTGATCCCACGGAATATTGGCTGAAAAGGATACAAAGGAATTATTATGGACAGGTTTTTTACCTTTTATGCCAAGGCACTGGCAGCAAGAATAAGCTGATAAGAGATTTATGGTTGTTCTCAGACGGAAAGGATCTAATTAGGTACTGTGGCCGAATAATAATGGCTGATTTGTCTCTTCAAACTAGACATCCTATATTGTTACCCAAGAATGATTATTTTGTACAGTTCATTATTAAGGAAGCCCATGATTTAACTCTTCACAGAGGTGTGCCATAGACTTTAGCCCGAAACCGGGAAAGGAATTGGATCCCTAAGGGTAGACCGGTCATAAAGAAATATCTTAGAAGTTGCATGGTATGTAGTAGGTAAGAGCAACGGCCATATGACTATCCAGGACCACCTGCAGTACCAAAGAATAGGGTAAATATAAGTTGGCCCTTCAATGTAACTGGAGTTGACTACACAGGGGCTATAACTGTTACGGGTGAGGGAACTCCCCATACAGTGTATATATGTTTGTTTACTTGCATCTACACAAGGGTAGTTCATCTAGAAATGGCAGAAGACTTAAGTTCAGAGATATTTCTGAACGTATTTAGAAGATCTGCTGCTAGAAAGGCTTGTCCTTCCAAATTAGTAAGCGACAATGGAACCAATTTCGTTGAAGCAGCACCTCTACTTTTAAACATAATGAATGACCCAAAGGTTAAGTCGGCACTGGGAATCCGAAATTGTACCTGGCAGTTCATAGCTCCAAGAGCACCATGGGCAAATAGGTTTACTGAATGAATGATGGAATAGTAAAGAACTGCCTAAGGAAAACCTTACACAGAACTAAGATTGCCAGAGAGGAGCAGAGAACGGTGATAACTGAAGTTGAGGCTAGGATTAATGATAGATCATTAACCTATCTGGATGATACTAGCATTGCAATTGAGGCATTGACACCAGCTCATACGTTGCATGGCAGAAAGCTTCATCCGGTGCCTTGTGTGGATATCCAGGAGGAAGTACATGATCCTACAGCAGGAAATAATGAACTAAGACAACATCTGCGTGAGTGATACCAACGTCTGAAAAGGGTATTGGACAACTGGAATAAGCACTGAAGTGAAGAATATCTTTTGAGCCTAAGAGAAAGATTTTATGGGGCTCAGGCTGCCAGCAACAAGTCAATTATAAACATAGGAGATGTGGTCTTAGTAAAAACAGAACAACCAAGATCCCAGTGGCCATTAGCTAAAGTGATCTCTACACATCCTGATTCGGGGGGGGCACTGAGACTTGTAAAAAATAAATGTAGGGGACATCTCAGTATGAAAGCTATAGATAAACTGGTGCCCCTTGAGTTAATGGCTACCCCGGAGACAGTGGATAGTGAAGAGCAATTGGGTCAACATGCGCGACCTAGAAGGGCCGCAGCACAGGGTTCTCAAGATCTATGGAGAGAGCTCCTGGCTAAGGGCCGCATTACATGATACAGCATCTTATTTTTCGTCCAGCCCAAAAGCTGTGGGGAATATTTTCCCTCAGAGCGGTTGCGCTCTTTACTTTTTAAAATAGGTGTCACTGTTAAAGGCAGAGGGAAACCCGCAGAGCATTAAGGATTAATTCAAGCAGTTTTATAACCCAGAGATTATGTTCTGTTAACAATTCTTATTAATACATTAAATGGTACCGCGTTTAATCCTTGTGGATAACTATATTGTACATAAGTGTAAATACTTAGGAATTTTTCATTGTCCTAACTGCGCCTGTGTGGTAAGGATGAAAAGCCCTCACGTGAAAAGTAGATGTGAGTTTAATAAATATTTATATAGATAAAGGGAATATTTGGCTTTAATTTAATTAAAACTAAGATTAAATTGTTAGATTCTCCTTGTATGTTTCATGAAGTAATTTAACTGTATTTAGCCTTGTAATTAACCCGAGGCGTCCCGTCGACATATGGGTACGTCGCAACGTTTTGTCACAGCTAGACCCATCAATGTACGGGTACGTCGCGCAATTGCAAGGGTCATAATTTGCACAATTTTCAAGTTTCATGGGTGATTTTTGGTAGGCATATGTGGGAGACCTTCCTCTATCTGCTGTCAAGTGGGAATACTGCCTGGCCCCACCTGACCGTCCCTACCCCCACACACGGCAATTCACCTGTTAGTGGTGACCTGGCCAGTAAAGACATGTTGTCCCACGGTCTCTCCATGATGAAATTCACGGTGAAAGTGATTCCTGAGGTGGAAGACAGAGAAATAGAGAAGCTAGAGCAAGACACAAATAGAAGTGATGAGGTGGTAATGTCGTAAAGGAAGGTGCCATACGTGGATGTGTTTGGTGACTGAACAATGCTTCTATTGCCTATATAACTGTGTGAAAACCAATATAGTCTTTTACTACACATAAATTCATAACAAATAATTAAATAAATACGTAATTCAAAGTGGCTTGAATTAGTTTACCCTCCCATAGTTCGTTTTCTTTGAGGCCAGATACCGTGAGAAAGAACGGAAGGTAAGGGTGACTCATCATCACCTGTTGGAACATTTATAAGGTTAGGAGGGCGATTTCTCTGTGAATTTTCGATGTTTCTCACCAAAAGCAAAGGTTTGAGCCAAAAAAAAAAAAAAAATCTGAAATTGCTTGAGACTGGGGGGTATCGGAGGTAGGAAATCAGTTGGGACCTGACGGATTAATAAATAACTGTCAATTCTTCAATGCTATGAGGGAAGGAGACTTGACACTGTAGTTCCTAAGCCCGTTCAAGCTGCACGCTGTAAAATACGCACCTAAGGATGCCTGGAAGCCCAGGAAATTGACCGAGACCTCACACTCTGTTGTCCTGACTCATTATAGCTAAGTAACCTTATTAATTTGGCCAAATCTGAGGAAAACTAGCAAGGATATGAGGAGAATATTTGCTGGTGAATTAGAGGATTAATTACTCTATTTCTCTCAAGAGACGTGTAAATTTACTATTGTTTCTATTTAGACTAACACTCGTTAGATAAAGAAGTGATAAAAAATTTCTGATATCCAGACTGAAGTGGCAGGGCAAGAGGCCATGCTTCCAGTTTATGTAGCCGAGATGGAGGGCCCTTGCCTTCTTGGTCGGGACTATCTGATGTCCATGGGATATGAGCTGGACTTCTGCTCCACGAAGCTGAAGGTTTGTGGAAAGTTGGTTCCCGTCACAGCAGTGAGATGTGCAAGTTCTGATGGCGAGGTGATTGGCTCTTTTGACAGCTGTTTAGGGGTAGTGGAGCCTGATGTACAGTGCAAGATGAAGGCCAGTGTGATGGTGGGAAGAACTTTGGTGGAAAAAGGTTCAAGTGAAGTGCTGGTCGTGGTGGCCATTTACTCCCATGAGCCACAAAAGATCAACAAGGAAGAAATTGTAGGACTGTCCCAGGTCGTGGACCTTGAGTGGCAACAGAGGAAGGCCTGTACAAGGAGTGTAGTCAGAGAAGATGGGTATCTGCCAGACCACTTACAAGAGTAGTCAGTGCCTTGATGACTCACAAGTGCTGAAATTGAGGCAGCTGCTGATGAAGTTTGCTGATGTCTTTTCCACCAGAGACTTAGACCTGGGGTGCACTGATCTGGTGGAGCATTATACAGACACTGGGGGTCACCGCCTGATTAAACAGCGAGCAAGAAGAATGGCGCCAGCCCAACAGCAAGAAATGGAGAATCTCCAAAACCAAGAAGTGACAGAAAAGCCCAGCAGTCCTTCGGCATCAGCGGTGGTTCTGGTAAGGAAGACAGATGGCTTGGTAAGGTGCTGTGTGGATTATCGAGCCCTGAATGAAGTGACAGTGAATGATGTATACCCCTTGCTAAGGACTGATGACATGCTGTATGCTCTGTCTAATGCCAATGCCAAGTGGTTCTCCACCCTAGATATGAAGGCAGGGTACTACCAGGTCAAGGTTGCAGAGAAGGACAAGGAGAAACAGCCTTCTTATGCTGGCGGGGTTTATGGCAGTTTAACCCATCGCGTCCAGGTGACATGTATACGTGACGACCCGGGGACATACGAGTGACATGTTTACATGACCTAGAGTTTTGCGGCATTGTTTGAATATGCAGCAGGTTATTTTCACCACACGCAGCCACTGGTAACCCTCCTGCATGCATCCAAGTCATGCTTCAGTTTCCTGCATACCTCCATAATGGATAGACCTGTGCAAAAAGTTTTCCTTGTGTCCGGATCCTTGGTTGAGCACTAGCAGCTGCTGACTTCAACACCAATGAAGTCCAAAGGCCAGAAAAGAAAAGACTTTAGTGACAGTGCAACAGGGAGAGAACTTGAGGTGACATTATCACCAATTGTGAGTGGAGAAAGTGACTCTTCCTCTCAGGAAAGCAACCGCCATAATGAGTGTCGATATTTATACATTGCATGAGGAGGGTGGAAGATGTGAGTCCTGCACTGTGTGCCCATCGTTTCCCTCTGTACGTTCATCTGCTATTTCCAATGATGGGAATGGTTCTGAGGGTATTGACGAGCCTGGAGAGGGGGATATTGGAACGGATGTGGAGGTGGAAGAGGAGTTAGGGAGTGGAGAAAGGGAGGAGATGGAGGAAGGGAGGGAGGAGGAAACGTGATGCATCAAGCCTACCACCACTGCTGTCTGTTTACATGAATAATGGAAGCCGAAAGTTTGTTTCATGATTAAATCAGTGCCTTATTTATTATTGAAAGTTACTGTGTGTATGTTTGTTATGATGAAAAGGAACAAATCATGGAAAAAAAAAGTTTTATAGTGGTAGAAAATATAGTGGAGTGGAGAAAGAGAGACATGGAGGAGGGAGGAGGAAACGTGGTGCCTTGTGCCATTCTGTGTCTATTTATGTGAATAATGAAAGCAGAAAGTTTGTTTCATAATGAAATCAGTGCCTTATTTTTTATTGAGAGTTTTCACGTGTGTATATTTATCATTCATTCATTCATTCATTATCCAATCCTATGTCGCCCCGCAGAGGAGCGTAGGAGCCTGGGGCTAGTCAAGTTGGTCCTGACATTTAAGATGAGAGTGACCAGCCTCGCTTATCCCTGAATGGCATTACGTGAGCAATAAACCCCAACCATCCCTTGGATATAAACCTTCACCGGCTCAATCCGATTGGAGCGCCGTAATTACCTGCTAAACCACCGGGCGCCAAAATTTGGTAATATGGTTACCACCCAGCATAGTAAATGGTTTCCTGGTGTACAGGAAGCCATTTGGCTTGTCACTCAGTGTAGAGTCACCCACAGGCAGAAGGATGAGGAAAGAATTAAGGCAAGAAAGACAGAAAAGGGAGTGTAAAGTCACCCGTAGGCAGAAGGACAAGGAAAGAATGAAGGAAAGAAAGAAGATGATTGAAGGAAAGAAGGATGGAGGAGAGGAAAGGGCAGACACCCGAGGGCAGCACTACATCGAGTGAGTGGTTGGTGAGCGCCCCCACCTTTGTGGTAGGTGTATATTTATAATCACAGGTAAAAAAAAAAATCTTATGGTGGAAAATATTTTCGATGAACAAAATATTTTCGATTATGAACAAAATAGTTATTTACACTATTTTGTACACTTTTTTTTTTTGGTTTTATGTAGTAATAGTAGTAGTAGTAGTAGTTGTAGTAGTAGTAGTGATAGTAGTAGCAGTAGTTGTAGTAGTGGTAGTTGTAGTAGAAGTAGTAGGTGTAGTAATGGTAGCCAAAGTAGTAGTAGTAATAGTGACAGTAGTAGCAGTAGTTGTAGTAGTGGTAGTTGTACTAGTAATAGTAGCAGTAGTATTTCTAGTAGTTGCTGTACTACCCAGACATCTAGGAGTGCAGTGGTGATAGAATCAAGCGACAATACAAGCCAAACATACATCTCCATGTGTGTGTGTGTGTGTGTATTTATCTATTTGTAATATGCAGAAATTGAGTTAAGCTCCTATTCCTCATATCTATATTTATCTAGTCTAGTTTGCACAAATGTGCAAACGACGGGCCTTGCAATTGACTGATGTATGATGCACGTCACTACTTTTTTCCGCGGACAGACCCACCAACGTGCATCATACGTCAGTCAATTGCAAGGCCCGTCGTTTGCACATTTGTCAAGATTCACGGGTGATTTTTGGTAGGCATATGTGGGAGACCTTCCTCTACCTGCTGTCAAGTGGCGATACTGCCTGGCCCCACTTGACCCCCCTCCCCCCCACACTCGGCAATTCACCTGTTAGCAGTAACCTGGCCAGTAAAGACATGTTGCCCCACAGTCTCTCCAATGATGAAATTCATGGTGAAAGTCATTCCTGAGGTGAAGGACAAAGAAATAAAGAGGCTAGAGCAAAAAACCAACAGAAGTGATGAGGTGGTAATGTCGTAAAGGAAGGTGCCATATGTGGATGTGATTGGTGACTGAACAATGCTTCTATTACCTATATAATTGTGTGAAAACCAATATAGTCTTGTACTACACATAAATTCGTACCAAATAAACAAATAAATATGTAATTTAAAGTGGCTTGGATTAGTTAACCCTATCATAGTTCATTTTCTTTGTTGCCAGGCACCATGAGAATGAAGGAAAACGTAAGGCTGACTGACACCTGTACACCTGAGGAGGGCGATTTCTCTCTGAATTTTCGATGTTTCTCACCAAAAGCGGAGATTTGAGCCAAAAAAAAGAAAAGAAAAATGAAAATCAACCAGGTTCTGAGGGTGTGTTGGGTAAAAAATTGGTCGGGACTGGACGGGTTAATCATATGAATGTTTTTTGCTTGCACCACCTTTTCGTCTTTCCAAATATTTATGCTTCTATTCGAGAAACTGAACCTTTTAAGATCATTAAGACATCTACTTTTCCTCAACTTGAAGTCATGAACTCTTGTTCCTCCACTGTCCAATACAAAAAAATCCTCTCTATCCACCCTTTCCAATTCTCTCACATTTCTAAATATTTTGATCAAGTCACCTCTTTCCCTTCTCTCACGCAATGATGGTAACTTAAATTTTTCCACTCTCCTCGTAGGTCAGTTTTAGCATGGTATCATCCTCGTTGCCATTCATTGAACCCTCTCTACTTTATCAATATGATTCTTCAAATAAGGTGAACTTATCACAGCAACATACTCTAATCTTGGACTTATCATGATCACTATCAACTCCCTCAGCATTTCCTCGTCCATATAATTAAAAGCCACTCTCATGATGGTCAGTAATCCAAGTTCCAGTGATTTTGTTTACATGCTTTTCTGGTGACAAGTCATCCCGAATAATCACTTTCAAATTTTTCTCATCTTTTCTTTTACTAATTATTGCCCATTTTATATGTCCAGTGTGGTCTTTTTTTCACTCATTCCAATTTCTAATACATGACACTTCTTAGCATTAAAATCCATTTTCCAAGTTTGGCTCCAGCTGTGGAGTTTGTCCAAGTCCTCTTGCAGGTTTTTACAACTATCAATACATTTAGTATGTTTCATGATTTTAGCGTCATCTGCAAACATTCTTATATAACTATTTAAACACTGGCAAATCATTTACATATATTTGAAACATTACTGGGGCTAAGACAGAGCCCTGGGGTACTCCACTAGTCACGTTTCTCCATTGTGAAACCTAGTCTCTTATAACTGTTTTCATCTGCCTTCCTATCAAATAATCTCCCATCCACTTTACTATTTTCCTATGCACCCCTCCAAAGGTCTTCAACTTCCATAATAGTCTCCTATAGGGCACCCTGTCAAATGCTTTCTTGAGATCTAGACAGACACAATCTGCCCATCCCTCTCTCTCTTGTATGACATCTATTACCCTGCTGTAGAAAATGGTTAGTAACACATGATCTTCCTTCCCTAAAACCAAACTGTCGTGGTGTTATCACTTCATTTTCTTCTAAATGCTGCATCCATCTTTTTTTAATAATTTTCTCACAGATTTTACAAACAATACTAGTAAGTGATACTAGTCTGTAATTGACTGGATCTTCCCTATCTCCTTCCTTGAAGATTGGCACAATACTTGCTCTTTTCCAATCTTCAGGTAACTGTCCATTTTCCAGTGAGGTCTTGATGATGACAAAACTGGCCACACTAACTGATCTGCACATTCCTTCAGGATCCATCCAGCCACACCATCTGGTCCCACTGCTTTCCTCACATCCAAATCCCTCATCAGCTGTAGCACCACCTCATTCACGTCAATTGTAATTTCTGACATTCCCGTCAGCCTGAGTTCCATTTCAGGCTTCCTAAATTCCTCCTCCAATACATAGACTAACTGCAACATTTTGTTCGTTATTTCACACAATTCTTTTTCTCTTTCATAAGTTTCATCTCCATCCCTCGTATTATACTGTCCTTAACTTTCATTTTACCATTTACAAACCTATAAAACAGTTTCGGCTCTCTTTTACATTTAGTTACAATATCTTTTTTGTATTTCCTTCTTCTCTCCACAACCTTACATATTCATTTCTTACCTGCTTCTACTCCTTCCAAGCCCTTTCACTATACCTTCTCACTTCATACCGTGCTCTGTGCTCTTTTTCTTGCCTCACGTGCCATTCTACAACTGTTCTTAAACCATTCTTTCTTCCTTTCCACAGTTGCGGAAAATTTTGGGACATATTTACTAACTCCTGTTTTTATATACTTCTATCAGAAACTCATATTTCTCATCAACATTTGTGATTGTATTAATTTTACTCCAGTCTGCATTTTGGAAAAAGCTCCTCAGGGAAGCAAAGTCTGCCTTCGCATAATTGTATCTACAGTATTTTCTCTGTGTTTTTCATCCCTTACTCCCATCACTTCCATTTCAATAACCAAATGATCACTTTTACCAAAGGGGGATTGGTAGGTTATGTTCCTCACATCATTTGGGTCCTTTGTGAATACTAGGTCGAGCCTTGATGGTTCGTCGTCACCCCAAATTCTTGTATTTTCTTTAACCCGAGACATCCCGATGACGTATGGGTACGTCGCAACGTTTTGTCACGGTGACACCCGATGACGTACCCACACATTATACAGTTGCAAGGTCAGTCATTTGCACATTTTTCAAGTTTCACGGGTGATTATTGGTAGGCATATGTGGGAGACCTTCCTCTACCTGGCCCCACCTGACCCCCCCTCCCCCCACACACTCGGCAACTCACCAGTTAGCAGTGACCTGGTCAGTAAAGACATGTCATGCCACGGTCTCTCCGGTGACAAAATTCTTGGTGAAAGTGATTCCTGAGGTGGAGCACAAAGAAATAAAGAAGCTAGAGGAAGAAACAAACAGAAGTGATGCGGTGGTAATGTCGTAAAGGAAGGTGCCATATGTTGATGTGTTTGATGAGTGAGCAATGCTTATATCGCCTATATAGTCTTGTACTACACATAAATTTGTACCAAATAAATAAATAAATACGTAATTGAAAGTGGCTTGAATTAGTTAACCCTCCCATGGTTCATTTTCTTTGAAGCCAGGTACCCTGAGAAAGAATGAAAAGGTAAGGCTGACTGTCACCAGTAACAACATTTATAAGCTCAGGAGGGCGATGTCTCTATGAATTTTCGACGTTTCTCACCAAAAGCAGAGGTTTGAGCCAAAAAATAATAATCCTAAAATTGGTCAGGATTGGGCGGGGTCAGAGGTGGAAAATCGGTCAGGACGTGACGGATTAATTAATTAGGTTAACAGGTTTCCCATCACCAGTTCAATTAATTTATTTCCCCATGATTCCTCATTGTTCCCAGCATCCATACATTCTCAATCAACTTCTCTACGGTTTAAATCTCCCATTATTATTGTCATGGCTCTCAGTTATCATAATAAAATACATAAATAGCATAGCAGCATAGGAGGCTAAAGAGTGAGTGAGAAGGAAGTGGAAAGCAAGTGACGACTTGTTCATAGTACAGTTGGTTGCTGTGTTAATACTATTGTAATTATATATGTGCACACATTTATGTTGCACCTTTGTATCATACAGTGTGATTGTACAATATTACTGCAGTTGCTACAATTCCTATAATATTAGTGCAGTTAATACAATACTACTTCAGTTACTACAATTCCCAGAACATGAGTGCAGTTACTACAATATTGGTGCAATTAACCCACCCAGTCCCGACTGGTTTTTTACCCAGCATACCCACAGATCCCGACCGATTTTCGACTTTTTGTTTTTTGGCTGAAACCTTTGCTTTTGGTGAGAAACATAAAAAATTCATATAGAAATCGCCCTCCTGAAGCTAGAAATGGTGCTACAGGTGATGAGTCAGCCTTATGTTTTCCCTCTTTTTCAGGGTACTTGGCTAAAGAAAACGAACTATGGAAGGGTTAACTAATTCAAGCCACTTTAAATTATGTATTTATTTTACTTATTTAGCACGAATTTATGTGTAGTACAAGTCTATATTGATTTTCACACAATAATATTGCTTTTATAAGCATTGTTCCCTCACTCAAATCCCCAGTATATGGCACCTTCCTTTACGACATTACCACCTCATCATTTATGTTTGTTTCTACCTCTAGCTTCTTTGTTTCTTTGTCCTCCACCTCAGGAATCACTTTCACCGTGAATTTCGTCATTGGAGAGACCATGGGGCAACATACCTTTACTGGCCAGGTTACTGCTAACAGGTGAATTGCCCAGTGTGGGGGGGGAAGGGGGGGTTAGGTGGGGCCAGATAGTATGCCTACCAAAAATCACTGGCGAATGTTGAAGAATGTGCACACAATGGGCCTTTCAATTGAGTGATGTCCGATGCACGTCTTTGGGTCTGTCCGCGGAAAAAAGTGGCGACATGCATCGTACGTCGGTGGGACTCGGCGGGCTAATTACATGATGTAATTACAGTGTTCCTTCAATTCTATTGTTACCAGAATTATGTACAGTATTTCACTTACTCTTCATACAAGTTGAGTGTAATACTATATTAAGCATTACTTAGGGCAGAGCACCATATACAGTATATTGTAATGACCTAGTAATTTTACCACTACATAAATGTATGTGTATGTCTGTTGTACATGCACATTTGCGCTACTGTATCACTACAATATGTTATACAATGTTCCATTTTACTACATAATATTCATGCGATGTAATAACTTAATAATACAGTATTACCATTAACATACTCCAGTTCGCTACTTACGTCATATCATCAGTCAAGGCAAACATAAACATAGTTGAAGCCTATATTCCAGGACAGAAACCTTATGAAGAAATATCAGTAACTGTTCACGTACCATTCATAATAGATAATCTGTTCACTCTTACTCCCGTAAGAACATTCAAGTGAGATCCCGAGTAAAAAAATGTATATATGTAAATAGTAATTAACCCCTTAACAGCGGGTTGTCACTTTCATGACAGTTGGGTGCCATGGATCATACTGGGGCGTCACTTGAGTGACTCTGTGTTATTTTTAATTCACCCGGGCTTTCAGGTGGTGAATTGTCTCATCTATCAGCACTGCCAATGTCCAACAATAGTCAGAGCTGCTAATGTCATCAGTACTCCCATCCATTGTTGATAATTTAGCCATTTTCCTCCACTCTAGACTCTCCTCCCTACCTCCCCTCCATTACCCTCTCATATCGTCTGCTCAGCCGCTCTGCGC
>JAGKTI010031091.1:0-12224 GCA_018397915.1 Birgus latro
ATCTGGTACTGAATTTGAGAACAGAAATAAAACAAAAAGCACTTAATGGAACACAAATTATGAAAAAAAAATATATTTTCAATAAATCAATGTTCATCTATTATATATATATATATATATTTATATATACATAAGTACATACTATGTGAAGACCTAAATAAATAAATACCTTTGTTTTGGTTACTCCCACCACCCCTTACCTGCAAAGGTGTGGGTTCAGGGGAAACATCACAGCTTGACATTGATTGTGCCTACATGTAATGTACTTGTAGAAGCGATCCTATTGCTACAAATTCAGAGATGATACAGCTGTGTTCATCCCAGTAGAAATAAAATCTCTAACAATATACTCACACAAATAACCGCTCTCTGAATTTGATATTAAACTGTCTACTGCTGAGCACAATATTATCCTCTGGTAAGCTTAGTCTGAGATTTCCACAAGGTTTTAAGCTGAGCAGAGTGTTCTTCATAATCTCAGGTCTTTTGTTTTGAGATTGGTGGCTAACTGCTCCCATACCAGCCACTTCACTTTCACTCAGGATACTGTTGTAAAAGCAGAGAAACTTACACTCCAAACTTTAAATGCAACATATACAGTAATATAATTCTGAAGCATGGCAGTCAATATGTTTGTGATTATTCCTGGAGTTTCAACTAGCCAAGATACAGAGGTACTGTACCTGGACTGAGGCTTCAGTGTCACATATTGCCAGTGATAAGATTACTTAAATTTCCTATCAATCTTAAAGAGGTGGAGGATGTACAGGAAGGAACTGTCTGAAAATTAATGCCTTATTTTCCTCACTAAGAGCAACCTGGCATATGCACAATTTTCTAAAACTTTATAACAACCCTCTTTTCACATCACAACTAACTGTAATCACCCAGTACTGTGTTGATTAAGCATCATCTCACCTATATGAAAGTATAAAGACGCTCACAAATGTACATTAACTTGATCTGGTCTGCAGATTAAATGGATGAATAAAATGAGTCAGACATTTAAAAAAAAATCATGTCACTGTGAATACTTCTTTAGAGTCCAACATTAAAGGACATCTGTGTAGTTAAATAATAATATATCAACTGACTACAAATTTCACTGAAATTACTTCTTTTCTAACAGTATATACATTGATAAAAATGTTCCTTACAACTACATCTTGTTTAAAGCTATCCACATCATTAGGCTGCACACCATCTTGCTTGATTCTCAAACAAATGAAGGTGCCACAATAGACCATTTTAAACACTCTAAGATCACAAGACACTAGAGGATCCTTGTACAGTCAAATAAAGTATCTACCGGTAGTTGCTAATGGATTCTTGTCAGCAGATATTTCTCTTTGTCACGTGCTTGCTTCCTGTAAATATTTTTATCCCAAATACATTCACAAATCTTCATCAAGAAGTCCCACAAACACTTATCTGGTAAATTTCCACAAGCCACTATTCAAAAAGATTCTCAAAGTGAAAGCTGCACAGTCTATCATTTGCCATGACTATAAACATATAATCCAACAAAACTCATTAGGAGTTCTGTTGCAAAGTTTTGATGCATAAACCCATGACAAACAATTCTTTTAACATTTCTAGAGAGAATATTAGCAGATCATCAGAAATAACCCTACAGAGGCCATCACTAGCATGATTCCCTTTCTGCTTGAGTGGCTGATCCATTTTGGTATGCGTCATCCTCACAAATCACTTCTGGAAGCTGCTCTAAGAATGCATCAGCCAGAGTCTGTGACGTTTTTCTGTTAACAGGCTCTCGCCCATAGGGTGAGGTAGACCGGTCACTACCTGTGGGAGATACTCTCATCCAGCTCTCAGTTTCAAGTAGGTCATTCATTCCATTCTCCACTGGATCAGGTTTCTCATCTGTTCTTTTTGGTATGTTATCTGAATCTTCAAGGTACAGTCTGTAGTCATCTGTGTCATCGAAGTCAGATTCACCTCCACTGACCATGTCCAGCCTCTGCAAGCTCACTGTGCGTGTCAGTCGTCGATTGATGGCTGCCAAGCGAGCAATCTGTTTGGAAATTTTTTACATTATCAGTGCTGGCACTTCACAGATATCAAGATAGCTGTGTAATTTACGAAGTATTTGAATGTATTACAAGAACAGGTTTATATGTATATTCAGTTTCTAAAACAATAAAACAGAATACTGTACATCAATAATACAGAACATTTATCCTTCCTTCCAGCTCATGACTATAACAGGTTCTGTTTCTATACTGATACTAGAACTTCACTTTATGATACTCTTAAGTAACAATTACTTTTACACTTCTTCAGTTTTAACACAAACTGAGAGAAACAAATTTTTACAATGCAGTGTCATTTAGGTATTGTAAATAATAATTTATATCACACTTTATAAGAGGTATTTAATGAGAGCTGAAATTTTTTCATGCAAAGCAAGAAAGAAAAAGGGTATCAGTTATGAGTCTGCTGTAAGGTTATACTTAAAAATACATTAAATAAAACACCCAAGGAAAATGTAATGACAAAAATTATTCAGCAAAAAAATACTACAATGTCAAAAACAAAAAAGGACTGGTTCATTCATACTGCCCAAATGTGTGTGTGTGTGTGTGTGTGTGTGTGTGTGTGTGTGTGTGTGTGTGTGTGTGTGTGTGTGTGTGTGTGTGTGTTCTTACCCAATTGTATCTTTACAGGAATGAGTCAAGCTCGTATTGTCCTGTGTATTAAACCATTTTTATCGTACACATCCTTAACTTTATAAACTCACTATTTCATTAGGTAGTGCATTCCACTCATCAACTGTCCTATTTGGGAAACTGAATTTCCTTATGTCTTTATAACCTCTCTTTTTATGTAGTTTTTATGCAGTGTCCTCTTGCTGATGCTTCCTCATAGGTTATACTGTATATTCATTTGTGTCTAGTTTCCCTTTCCCTGAGATGCATTTATATAGCATAATCATGTCTCTTCTTTTCCTTCTCTCCTGTAGTGTTGATAGATTCAGTTTTTGAATAGTCTTTCTTCATAGCTTATATTCCTTAAGCTTGGTACCCATCTTCTGCCCTTTGTACTTTTTCAATCTTACGTATTTTTTTAGATGTGGATTCCAGACTACTGATGCATACTCCAGGGCTGGTCTGATGAAAGATGTTATCTTTCTCAGCATGTTTTCATTTATATATGTGAATGCTATTCTCATATTAGCAGGCAGTGTACATGTATACATGTTCCAGACCTTCTCACTGATGTGGTCAGCTGGAGATAGTCTGTTACTGATAATCACTCCTAGGTCCTTCTCTCTTTCTGGTATGTGTAGGGTTGAACATCCTAACTTATAATCCCAATCTGGTCTTTTTTCACTTTTACCAGACTTAATTACATGACATATGTCCACATTAAATTCCATTTGCCATTTATTGCTCCATTCATGAAGAATTATTTAACCCTTCGAGATTCCGATGACGATTTTGATCGTCATTTCAAATCCAGCCTCAGAGATTCCGATGACGCTTTTAATCGTCATTTTAAGAAACTTTTGTAAAATATTCACCATAAATCACATTTATGCATCATGTACAATAAGACTCGACCCTGACGTCACGGAATGGTTGCTGTGTGTGTGGCAGGTACTGCGCAGCTGGTCTGACTCATGGCTTTGTTTCTTGATCACTTTATTCCTGGTGAATAATTTTCTACAGCATGGTATAAAATTTTTGGTTTTTGCCTAACTTCAACTCGTCACTTTGACTTTTTGTTTTGTGTTCCTTTTTGGAACATAGTACGACAAAGTACAATGATTCAGCTTCAAAATAACACCACAACCAGCATCCTATCATAAAAAGTGCATTTGCACTGACCGATCAAAGAAAAAAATCGCGAAGCGAATATGCCGCCCAGACGAAAAGAAAATTATGCATCTTTTTTCTTTCACTTTACCGTGCAACAAAATTAAAAAATTACCATAACATATATATATTTGTAAAGGTAATGTATTGTAGTTTTGTAAGGTTTAAACCAGATTTACATATCTTAAGTTTTTTTTTTGCCGAATATTTTTATACGGAAAGGTATAAAATTTTTGGTTTTCGCCTAACTTCAACTCGTCATTTTGACATTTCATTTTCTTTTTTCTCCTTTTTTTTAACATACTATGATAAACAACAACTATTCAGCTTTAAAATAACACCAGAACCAATATCTTAGCGTGAAAAATGTATATATACAGAGCGACCAAAGAAAAATATTGTGCCGTGAAGATGTGGGACAGTTTGGGAGCGCTGACTCTAGCACAGACATAATCTGCTCGGCCCAGAAATCTCATAGGGTTAATTCTTCTTGGAGCTTTCTGCAAGAATCTGTGTTAGTAATTTTCCTTTGTATTTCTGCATCATCAGCAAACATATTTAGATAGCTTCCATTTCCAGTGTTGCTGTCTATGTCATTTATATATACTAAAAACATACAGTAATTGGTGCCAGCACTAAGCCCCGTGGAACTCTGCTAGTAATGTCCCTCCATGATGAATAATTTCCCCTTAGTACTGTTATCATTTCTCTTTTTCTGAGAAAATCCTGCATCCAACATTACAGGTTGCCTTGGATTCCTGCTTGATGGTACAGCTTCCATAAAAGTCTTTGGTGTGGTACTCTGTCAAAAGGTTTTTTGAAATCTAAACAGATACTGTCCACCCATCCTTCTCTTCTCTGTAATGTTTCTGTAACTCTATCATAGTAGCTTAATAGATTAGTAACACATGATTTTCAATTGTAAAACTGAACTGCCTTTCTGTAATTATACTGTGTTCTTCTTGATGGTTTACCCAAACTTTTCTTATCTGCTTTTCTAGCATCTTACTGACAACACTGGTCAGCGATACTGGTTGGTAGTGGGTGGATTCTGTCTATTCCCTTTCTTGAATAGGGGAACAATGTTTGCTTTCTTCCAAATATCAAGTACTGTAGTTTACCGTGACATAAGGATTCCTTGAATATTAAATATATTGGTCTACTTAACACTTTGGCACATTCATGTAGCACCCAACCTGAAATTTCATCAGGACCATATGCTTTTCCTTTCTCTAATTTACATAACTCTTCCTGTACTCTTTTTTCTGATATTTGTATATCTGGTAATATGTGTGGGCATGCATGCACCATATCATCTCTTTCAAGATTATTTTCTTCCATACAAACTGATTGGAAAATTTTGTTGCTTCACAAATATCTTTCTCTTGTGTATAGATGATCCCCGTGTCCATAATGGACTGTATTTTATCTTTAACTTTGGTATTGCTTTGGATGTAGCTATAAAATAGCTTAGGTTAATCACTACTTTTATTTATAACGTCTTCCTCAACCTGTCTCTGAGCCTCCCCCCTTATCCTTGTACAGTAAGACCCCACTATAACGGACTAATTGGGGCTCAGGCCAGTCCAAAATATGCGAAATTCCAATAAAAGCAACATCCGGACTTCCCCCTGCTAATCCGAACTTTTTCTGATATATCAGACATTCGTCCGGATTGCATGAACGGTTTTAAACTATTTTGACTACCATTATGGTACTGTACTGTGTTATAACTTCACTACATTAATCAACTGGTATAATATATAAAATAATACTGTACTGTACACTGATAAACATATCTTTTATTTACCTTATTGTGGTGAACATAGCTGAAGTGGTCAGGCAGTCTGGACTGTTCTGGCTTTATCAGACTTTTTCCGATATATAGGAATTTAGTCCGGTAGCTCCTTGAGTCTGATAAAAGCAAATTCCGGTCTACTGAAGTCCGTTATATCGAGGTTTTACTGTATAATATTTAAATCTTGTCCTCAAAGCTCCTTTTCCAAGTATTTCTTCAGGTCATGGTAGTTGCCCTTTTTGTAGTTTAGACTTTTTTTGTAACTCTCATTACTGGCAACTGTCATATGCAGTCCTGAAGCTGCAATTTAATATTGCAAGGTTGCTTTTGCCAGATGGAGGGTGATACATTATACTGTCAATATCATTTTCTTGCCTAATAAATATAAAATCTAGTACTGATGGATCATCAAGTCCTCATTTTCTGGTGTTTTCCTTTACATGCTGTTAGGAAAATCTCCTGCACATGATCCAGGAGCTTTTTGATCCTAACAGCTTTCATGGCTTCTTACATCTAGAGTATTCCAATTTATTTTTGAATTGAAATCTCCAGTTAATATAATTTTTTAGATTCCGCTTCCATTCTATGTAGTCCTCTTTTTCTGGTGTTTTCCTTTACATGCTGTTAGGAAAATCTGCACAAGATCCAGGAGCTTCTGATCCTAACAGCTTTCATGGCTTCTTACATCTAGAGTATCCCAATTTATTTTTGAACTGAAATCTCCATTTAATATAATTTTTTAGATTCCTCTTCCAGTCTATGTAGTAATGTTCTTAACCCACAGCTCAGGCTGTGTAGCGTCGTGTTGCGAGCCACAGCTCAGGCTCTGCTGGCCGTGCATCACTGTTAACAACTTGACCCCCACGCAAACTTACACATGGCGCTATGCAAAGACGGAGAGAAAGAGTTTCCCCCCCTACCAGATGATGCCCTGGATATTTATCTTCAAGTTTATAATAAACAAAAACAAATTTTTATTATTATTATTATTTTTTTTTTTTTCATTTTTTCACTGCTCCCCTATGTAAGCTCATGCATGGCCTTACACAAAGATGGAGAGAGAGAGAGATTACTTTTTTTTTTCTTTCAGCAGATGATGCCCTTCAAGTTTATAAAAAAAACGAAAATAAAAGAAAATCCCTTCATTTTTTGTGCACCGTGGGGTGGGATGAAAAAAGGGAATTGCGCAATCCTCGGGCTAAACTCTGAATAGTAATATCTGTCTGCTCCTCATATTCGCCTCTTTCCCAACTGTTTGTTTTGGGTGGCATGTATATATTTGCCACACTTTCCCTTCAGATATGTTAATCTCTAATGCAATCGGTTCTAATTGCAAGGGTATATCTAGTTTTATTTCTTTGACTTGTAGATTTTTCTTTGTTAATAATTCCTCCTCCTTTTCTTAAATTTCTGTCTCTTCTCCATATACTGGATTGTATTCCTCTACGTTTAGGGTATCATTTGATATCTTTGGGGTTAATTTTGTTTCAGTTAGGCAAATAATATGTGGTTCCTTTTCTTTGGTATAGTCTTTCATCTCTTTTAGACACCATTCTATCTACATTTCAGTACATCAACTTAATCATCTTATTTACATATTTGCCATAGGCTGAGTCTACTACCTTCCTTCTTTTTAATCCCTGTTGGTTATGTACCACTTTTGGACATGCAATCCAATTACTGTACTTTGCAAAAAGATTCACTCTTCTCTTCCTCTGATCTTTCCTCGATGTTTGTTTTTGCTTCCTCCCTCTTCTCCTTTAGTATTCCCAATTCCTCTTTAGTTAGGCATTTTCTTATCCATACTTTTTTAAATTCCTCTTTTTCCATGAGTTTGTTTGCATTTTTTAGTAATTCCTCCACTGTGTTCACACTCTGGAAGGTTACTTTCAGGGGCCTTGACTTATTTCTCTCATATTTCCCTAGCCTTTTGTGTTCCTCTATGTCATAGATTTCCTCTAATACTTCCTTCAATATGTTCATTATATTTGCCATCTCCTTTTTGTCTCAAAATATTGTTTCTTATTTTTTCTTCATCCATACCAGTGATTACTACAGATCTGTTGATATCTGCTGAAACTTTGACCAGTTTGGGGCCATTTTTAATGATTTCTTTCACTTCCTTTCTAATGTTTTTTTCTCCAACTTTGTTTCTAAGTCATTCCTATTTCAGCATACGTAGTTTCTACACTATCTTTATAACTTTGCATCACTTCATTCACCTGGGTTATCTTCTCTTCAATATCATTGCTTTTGTCTTTCAGACTGCTTGCTTGCCGAATTGTCTCTGTATCCATTCTGAACTCCTGCATAATACTCTCATGGTTAACAACTGTATTTGCCATTTCACTAAACTTCCTTCTAAGTGAACCCACCTCAACTGACAGCTCGTCTTTTGTTGTGCCATTTTTGTTAACTCCTTTACTAATTTTTCATTTTCTTCCTTCTGCATGTGTAATTGCTTCTTAATTTCATCTATTTCACTTTGAAAAGTTTTCTTCACTTTGTTCACTTTCTCTACTAATTTATTACTGTATATGTTTCCATTTCAACCAGTTCTGGGTACAAATCATCATCCTGTTTTCTAGGTTTATCCCTTTTCTTAACTCCTTCCATATTCACTTTCCTAAAGATGGTGCTCATCTTGTAATTTCACTGAGAGGGGTATGTTATACTTACAAGTTTGCATATCCTTGCTGCCCGCTTACAGACAATGCGTTGTCAGCGGATTCTTGCACTACTTGGATGTATTCTGTTAATTGGATGACACTTTTGCTTATACTTGCTCTACTACATTAGAACATCAGTTAGTTTAACCATGTACCGAACTTGACTCATATAAAGATGTGTGGCCGTGGGTGGCCAGCGCAGAGTGAGGGTGTATGTGTGTATGTGTGTGTGAAGACTTGTAGACCTGTAAACATGACAAATACAATCTTACAAAAAGTTTTGGAATACACAATTCTTAATAACAGATACAAGTAAATTACTTCAAAAAGCCTCCTCTTAATTCTGCTGAAACAGCATTTCACCCTCATGTATGATATCCTCAAATAGCAGCTTGAGTCTGACACCATATCATTCCTATACATCCCTATGTTAAGGCTGGATTTCTACTAATATACATAAATAATCATCATCATCTGGATCTCCTTTCTTGGGTGAGGAGTAGCAATGTCCAGACAGCCCAAATTTGCCCAATCCAATGGGCCACGCTTCCATTCACTCATCATTCAAGCTCTCGGAATCCTGGCTCTATCGGATACGACAAAAACATTCACCACGTTCTGTAGCTTCACTTCACATAAATGTATCCGATAGAGTCAGTCCGGACACTGCCATGTTAAAAGGGGTGCCAAATCCCTGATCATGTACTTCTCCTCACAACATTCATCCAGCCAGCTCGATCTCTTGTCAGTTCCCTAGCATCATCGACTTCCAAACCTTTCTTCTTCACACATTCATCCACCATACCTCTCCACCTTCTCCTTGGCCTACCTTGCCTCCTCCATCCTTCATATTTGCTCAGATATACCTTTTTCACCTCTCCATTGTTATCCATGCTCTTCACATTACCATACCATCTCAGTACACTTTCTTCGATTCTTGTGTCCACAGACTTCCTCACTACACATCTTTCACGAATCACATTATTTCGTATCCTATCCACCTCTGTATTCCATATACATTCCTCAGCAGTCGCATCTCCACTGCTTTTACTTCCGACTTTTCATTTTCATGCCACACCATAGTCTCAAATCAATATGTTAAAGTTGGCACTAATACTCCTTCATGTAAGCCTCGTGCAGCTGCAACACTCAAGTCTCTGTTTCTTATCATGGCCTTCGTTGCACCAGCTACTTTTCTCCCTTGTGTCACTCTACTTTCCACTTCTTCTGCACATTTTCCTCTCTTTTCTATCACTGTACCCAGGTATTTGAACTCTCTAACCAATTACAGTCGCCCTCCACTCACTGTACCATCACACTGGGAGTTACCTTCTCTCTCCATTCATGTAACATCACACTGGGAGTCACCTTTTCTCTCAATAACCATCACTTTACTCTTTTCTACATTTACTGTCAAGGCTCGACGTTCACGGACATCAGCAGAACTCTGCACTAACCTACCAAGTTCTTGTCCGGGATTTGCAAGTAGTACAGCATCATCAACATAATAATAATAATAGAAAAAGACTTTTGATAACATCAATAAAATCAGTAATATATGGCAAGTTCATTCATACATAATATACACTAGGAGTACTGAAATGAGAAATAAATAAATAAATAAATAAATAATCAGAATGAGATGAGGTGAATACAGGCATAAATGTCAGTTCTATGACAGAGGACATACAGGTAAGTTGGATCATGCAGGTCAAACACCAAGATGGTGTTTCTACAACTTAGTGACATGTGAGTCATGCATAACGAGGCCAAAGCACTTACGCTCTCCTTACTTATCGGTGGGCTGCCGGTGCAAGTGTGTTAGAAAACCCAGGTTAAATGTGACACCACCAAACAGAAAACCTAATGATTTTTTCCTCAACTACCTTGTTTAAAAATATAAGAAAAATTAAGTGCAATACAGTATAATGCAGTTAAATTTCAGTTTACACTAAATCTTATACTTTTATTCCTCATAATACAGTATTAAAGCCGAACCAATAGTGAATATTATGTACCAATATTTTGAAAAATTCTTTAGGCAATATATCTTAGGTACCAACTATGCCATGGGTATTCACTGTACTGTACTGCTATTAATGTCTATTGTACCTGAAGTGAGTGGTAGGTGGTGGTGACCATCATCCACTCACTTGATGTAGTGCTGCCTACTTCTTCCTTAGCCTTTATCATTCTTTTTCTGTGCTTGCCCTCCTCTCTTCCTATTTCTCCCATCTTTCCTGTCGCTTCTTATTGCTTTTCTTTCCTCTACAGGTGGCTTTACATTGAGTGACAAGCCAAATGGTTTCCTGTAAGCCAAGAAACCATTTACAACGCCGGGTGGTAACCATATAACCAAACCATACGTGCTCCCTATGTGTCAACAGGTGGGTTGGTGGAGGGTTAGTGCCCCTCCCCGTAAAACAAATAACTCCAAGTCAAATGGCCACCCCCTAAGGGATTATGGCATCTGGCAATAGATAGATAGATGTAGTACCTGAAGTGGTGACTAAACTGTATGGTCTGGTGTGTCTGTGGTGTTTACCACTGTTTACTAATACATGTACTTCCATCTTTTTTAAGTATTATATTTTTATTAACTTTACTCAGTTTTTAATTTACTAAACTAGTACTGAATCACCATCCTGGCACACACAAACAAGGGGAAAAAGTGCAGGCAAAAGCACATATACTTTCTTAAAAGCTTTTGGTAACAAATGCCATGTAAAAATAATGCTATTGTTGCATGGCATCCAATGCTAAAACTACTGTACATATAAATGGAAAGCTTTGTTGTATAATTATAATACAATTATACAAAGTCATTTTAAATAAATGGAGGGCTATTAAATGGTTTGTACGATATAGTATTTACATGACACAAGTGAATAATATTTATTTCATTATAAAGTAGGTTTAGGTAACAAGCTAATCAATGCATAATAACAAATAAATGCAAACATTTGCACAGTATGAATGTAATGTTTGACTTGTTATTGGCTCATTATAACTTGTTCCAATGTGTCAATAAGTTGGTTGGTGGAGGGGTACTGCCCCTCCCCATAAAAAACTGCAGTAACTCAAAGTCAAAGGGCCACCCCTTACAGGATTAGTTTGTCTAGCTATAGAGAGATAGATTATTATGAACCAATTTAAGAATATTTACTATTTACCTGCATATAAACAATTGTTCTTTAAGTTATAATTAAAGTGTGGCTCTAGGATTCAACATGATGAAGGCTGAGAGATTTCTATGCTTTACAATTTTAGAACTATTAGTGCTTGCATGTGTTACTGGATGGACTTCTGCAGTTATGAAAGTTATCAATATCAAACCTACTGATATACAGACGTTCTCTATTTAAATATAATAATGTACTTAAAAAAAAAAAAAAAAAAGAGAGAGTCACATATTTTCAGATGGAGATGCACTAAAGCTGTGGTAAGGGAAGCTTGTGTCAGTGAGAAAGAAGTCTGCTGCATGAAGCAATGATGCAATGTGAGTCATAGAAGTTTAACACTTTGTGAGTTAGTCAGTTAAATCACCTGAGTGTAGACTGAAAGTTCAAGAACATAAACCACATGTGCGATGTGCTGTGTGAGTACTACTAATATTAAATGAAAAATAAAAATACCAGATTTTCTTCACTTATGCATTCTACTTGTTAAAGTGCTATACAATACTGTCTTTACAGTGACAGAGCATATCAGTCATCATTATCATCATCATCCCAGTCCCTGTTTTGGTAGGGGATGGGGACATGTACAGCAAGGTCCTCAGACATTTATTTAGAAACTATTCAGGGAAGTACTATAACTTTAAATTCCAACCTTCCTCCTCTTGTATTTCAGCAGCTATGACACTTCTTGTACACACACACACACACACACACACACACACACACACACACACACACA
>JAGKTI010031092.1:0-12224 GCA_018397915.1 Birgus latro
ATCTGGTACTGAATTTGAGAACAGAAATAAAACAAAAAGCACTTAATAGAACACAAATTATGAAAAAAAAATATATTTTCAATAAATCAATGTTCATCTATTATATATATATATATATATTTATATATACATAAGTACATACTATGTGAAGACCTAAATAAATAAATACCTTTGTTTTGGTTACTCCCACCACCCCTTACCTGCAAAGGTGTGGGTTCAGGGGAAACATCACAGCTTGACATTGATTGTGCCTACATGTAATGTACTTGTAGAAGCGATCCTATTGCTACAAATTCAGAGATGATACAGCTGTGTTCATCCCAGTAGAAATAAAATCTCTAACAATATACTCACACAAATAACCGCTCTCTGAATTTGATATTAAACTGTCTACTGCTGAGCACAATATTATCCTCTGGTAAGCTTAGTCTGAGATTTCCACAAGGTTTTAAGCTGAGCAGAGTGTTCTTCATAATCTCAGGTCTTTTGTTTTGAGATTGGTGGCTAACTGCTCCCATACCAGCCACTTCACTTTCACTCAGGATACTGTTGTAAAAGCAGAGAAACTTACACTCCAAACTTTAAATGCAACATATACAGTAATATAATTCTGAAGCATGGCAGTCAATATGTTTGTGATTATTCCTGGAGTTTCAACTAGCCAAGATACAGAGGTACTGTACCTGGACTGAGGCTTCAGTGTCACATATTGCCAGTGATAAGATTACTTAAATTTCCTATCAATCTTAAAGAGGTGGAGGATGTACAGGAAGGAACTGTCTGAAAATTAATGCCTTATTTTCCTCACTAAGAGCAACCTGGCATATGCACAATTTTCTAAAACTTTATAACAACCCTCTTTTCACATCACAACTAACTGTAATCACCCAGTACTGTGTTGATTAAGCATCATCTCACCTATATGAAAGTATAAAGACGCTCACAAATGTACATTAACTTGATCTGGTCTGCAGATTAAATGGATGAATAAAATGAGTCAGACATTTAAAAAAAAATCATGTCACTGTGAATACTTCTTTAGAGTCCAACATTAAAGGACATCTGTGTAGTTAAATAATAATATATCAACTGACTACAAATTTCACTGAAATTACTTCTTTTCTAACAGTATATACATTGATAAAAATGTTCCTTACAACTACATCTTGTTTAAAGCTATCCACATCATTAGGCTGCACACCATCTTGCTTGATTCTCAAACAAATGAAGGTGCCACAATAGACCATTTTAAACACTCTAAGATCACAAGACACTAGAGGATCCTTGTACAGTCAAATAAAGTATCTACCGGTAGTTGCTAATGGATTCTTGTCAGCAGATATTTCTCTTTGTCACGTGCTTGCTTCCTGTAAATATTTTTATCCCAAATACATTCACAAATCTTCATCAAGAAGTCCCACAAACACTTATCTGGTAAATTTCCACAAGCCACTATTCAAAAAGATTCTCAAAGTGAAAGCTGCACAGTCTATCATTTGCCATGACTATAAACATATAATCCAACAAAACTCATTAGGAGTTCTGTTGCAAAGTTTTGATGCATAAACCCATGACAAACAATTCTTTTAACATTTCTAGAGAGAATATTAGCAGATCATCAGAAATAACCCTACAGAGGCCATCACTAGCATGATTCCCTTTCTGCTTGAGTGGCTGATCCATTTTGGTATGCGTCATCCTCACAAATCACTTCTGGAAGCTGCTCTAAGAATGCATCAGCCAGAGTCTGTGACGTTTTTCTGTTAACAGGCTCTCGCCCATAGGGTGAGGTAGACCGGTCACTACCTGTGGGAGATACTCTCATCCAGCTCTCAGTTTCAAGTAGGTCATTCATTCCATTCTCCACTGGATCAGGTTTCTCATCTGTTCTTTTTGGTATGTTATCTGAATCTTCAAGGTACAGTCTGTAGTCATCTGTGTCATCGAAGTCAGATTCACCTCCACTGACCATGTCCAGCCTCTGCAAGCTCACTGTGCGTGTCAGTCGTCGATTGATGGCTGCCAAGCGAGCAATCTGTTTGGAAATTTTTTACATTATCAGTGCTGGCACTTCACAGATATCAAGATAGCTGTGTAATTTACGAAGTACTTGAATGTATTACAAGAACAGGTTTATATGTATATTCAGTTTCTAAAACAATAAAACAGAATACTGTACATCAATAATACAGAACATTTATCCTTCCTTCCAGCTCATGACTATAACAGGTTCTGTTTCTATACTGATACTAGAACTTCACTTTATGATACTCTTAAGTAACAATTACTTTTACACTTCTTCAGTTTTAACACAAACTGAGAGAAACAAATTTTTACAATGCAGTGTCATTTAGGTATTGTAAATAATAATTTATATCACACTTTATAAGAGGTATTTAATGAGAGCTGAAATTTTTTCATGCAAAGCAAGAAAGAAAAAGGGTATCAGTTATGAGTCTGCTGTAAGGTTATACTTAAAAATACATTAAATAAAACACCCAAGGAAAATGTAATGACAAAAATTATTCAGCAAAAAAATACTACAATGTCAAAAACAAAAAAGGACTGGTTCATTCATACTGCCCAAATGTGTGTGTGTGTGTGTGTGTGTGTGTGTGTGTGTGTGTGTGTGTGTGTGTGTGTGTGTGTGTGTGTGTGTGTGTTCTTACCCAATTGTATCTTTACAGGAATGAGTCAAGCTCGTATTGTCCTGTGTATTAAACCATTTTTATCGTACACATCCTTAACTTTATAAACTCACTATTTCATTAGGTAGTGCATTCCACTCATCAACTGTCCTATTTGGGAAACTGAATTTCCTTATGTCTTTATAACCTCTCTTTTTATGTAGTTTTTATGCAGTGTCCTCTTGCTGATGCTTCCTCATAGGTTATACTGTATATTCATTTGTGTCTAGTTTCCCTTTCCCTGAGATGCATTTATATAGCATAATCATGTCTCTTCTTTTCCTTCTCTCCTGTAGTGTTGATAGATTCAGTTTTTGAATAGTCTTTCTTCATAGCTTATATTCCTTAAGCTTGGTACCCATCTTCTGCCCTTTGTACTTTTTCAATCTTACGTATTTTTTTAGATGTGGATTCCAGACTACTGATGCATACTCCAGGGCTGGTCTGATGAAAGATGTTATCTTTCTCAGCATGTTTTCATTTATATATGTGAATGCTATTCTCATATTAGCAGGCAGTGTACATGTATACATGTTCCAGACCTTCTCACTGATGTGGTCAGCTGGAGATAGTCTGTTACTGATAATCACTCCTAGGTCCTTCTCTCTTTCTGGTATGTGTAGGGTTGAACATCCTAACTTATAATCCCAATCTGGTCTTTTTTCACTTTTACCAGACTTAATTACATGACATATGTCCACATTAAATTCCATTTGCCATTTATTGCTCCATTCATGAAGAATTATTTAACCCTTCGAGATTCCGATGACGATTTTGATCGTCATTTCAAATCCAGCCTCAGAGATTCCGATGACGCTTTTAATCGTCATTTTAAGAAACTTTTGTAAAATATTCACCATAAATCACATTTATGCATCATGTACAATAAGACTCGACCCTGACGTCACGGAATGGTTGCTGTGTGTGTGGCAGGTACTGCGCAGCTGGTCTGACTCATGGCTTTGTTTCTTGATCACTTTATTCCTGGTGAATAATTTTCTACAGCATGGTATAAAATTTTTGGTTTTTGCCTAACTTCAACTCGTCACTTTGACTTTTTGTTTTGTGTTCCTTTTTGGAACATAGTACGACAAAGTACAATGATTCAGCTTCAAAATAACACCACAACCAGCATCCTATCATAAAAAGTGCATTTGCACTGACCGATCAAAGAAAAAAATCGCGAAGCGAATATGCCGCCCAGACGAAAAGAAAATTATGCATCTTTTTTCTTTCACTTTACCGTGCAACAAAATTAAAAAATTACCATACCATATATATATTTGTAAAGGTAATATATTGTAGTTTTGTAAGGTTTAAACCAGATTTACATATCTTAAGTTTTTTTTTTGCCGAATATTTTTATACGGAAAGGTATAAAATTTTTGGTTTTCGCCTAACTTCAACTCGTCATTTTGACATTTCATTTTCTTTTTTCTCCTTTTTTTTAACATACTATGATAAACAACAACTATTCAGCTTTAAAATAACACCAGAACCAATATCTTAGCGTGAAAAATGTATATATACAGAGCGACCAAAGAAAAATATTGTGCCGTGAAGATGTGGGACAGTTTGGGAGCGCTGACTCTAGCACAGACATAATCTGCTCGGCCCAGAAATCTCATAGGGTTAATTCTTCTTGGAGCTTTCTGCAAGAATCTGTGTTAGTAATTTTCCTTTGTATTTCTGCATCATCAGCAAACATATTTAGATAGCTTCCATTTCCAGTGTTGCTGTCTATGTCATTTATATATACTAAAAACATACAGTAATTGGTGCCAGCACTAAGCCCCGTGGAACTCTGCTAGTAATGTCCCTCCATGATGAATAATTTCCCCTTAGTACTGTTATCATTTCTCTTTTTCTGAGAAAATCCTGCATCCAACATTACAGGTTGCCTTGGATTCCTGCTTGATGGTACAGCTTCCATAAAAGTCTTTGGTGTGGTACTCTGTCAAAAGGTTTTTTGAAATCTAAACAGATACTGTCCACCCATCCTTCTCTTCTCTGTAATGTTTCTGTAACTCTATCATAGTAGCTTAATAGATTAGTAACACATGATTTTCAATTGTAAAACTGAACTGCCTTTCTGTAATTATACTGTGTTCTTCTTGATGGTTTACCCAAACTTTTCTTATCTGCTTTTCTAGCATCTTACTGACAACACTGGTCAGCGATACTGGTTGGTAGTGGGTGGATTCTGTCTATTCCCTTTCTTGAATAGGGGAACAATGTTTGCTTTCTTCCAAATATCAAGTACTGTAGTTTACCGTGACATAAGGATTCCTTGAATATTAAATATATTGGTCTACTTAACACTTTGGCACATTCATGTAGCACCCAACCTGAAATTTCATCAGGACCATATGCTTTTCCTTTCTCTAATTTACATAACTCTTCCTGTACTCTTTTTTCTGATATTTGTATATCTGGTAATATGTGTGGGCATGCATGCACCATATCATCTCTTTCAAGATTATTTTCTTCCATACAAACTGATTGGAAAATTTTGTTGCTTCACAAATATCTTTCTCTTGTGTATAGATGATCCCCGTGTCCATAATGGACTGTATTTTATCTTTAACTTTGGTATTGCTTTGGATGTAGCTATAAAATAGCTTAGGTTAATCACTACTTTTATTTATAACGTCTTCCTCAACCTGTCTCTGAGCCTCCCCCCTTATCCTTGTACAGTAAGACCCCACTATAACGGACTAATTGGGGCTCAGGCCAGTCCAAAATATGCGAAATTCCAATAAAAGCAACATCCGGACTTCCCCCTGCTAATCCGAACTTTTTCTGATATATCAGACATTCGTCCGGATTGCATGAACGGTTTTAAACTATTTTGACTACCATTATGGTACTGTACTGTGTTATAACTTCACTACATTAATCAACTGGTATAATATATAAAATAATACTGTACTGTACACTGATAAACATATCTTTTATTTACCTTATTGTGGTGAACATAGCTGAAGTGGTCAGGCAGTCTGGACTGTTCTGGCTTTATCAGACTTTTTCCGATATATAGGAATTTAGTCCGGTAGCTCCTTGAGTCTGATAAAAGCAAATTCCGGTCTACTGAAGTCCGTTATATCGAGGTTTTACTGTATAATATTTAAATCTTGTCCTCAAAGCTCCTTTTCCAAGTATTTCTTCAGGTCATGGTAGTTGCCCTTTTTGTAGTTTAGACTTTTTTTGTAACTCTCATTACTGGCAACTGTCATATGCAGTCCTGAAGCTGCAATTTAATATTGCAAGGTTGCTTTTGCCAGATGGAGGGTGATACATTATACTGTCAATATCATTTTCTTGCCTAATAAATATAAAATCTAGTACTGATGGATCATCAAGTCCTCATTTTCTGGTGTTTTCCTTTACATGCTGTTAGGAAAATCTCCTGCACATGATCCAGGAGCTTTTTGATCCTAACAGCTTTCATGGCTTCTTACATCTAGAGTATTCCAATTTATTTTTGAATTGAAATCTCCAGTTAATATAATTTTTTAGATTCCGCTTCCATTCTATGTAGTCCTCTTTTTCTGGTGTTTTCCTTTACATGCTGTTAGGAAAATCTGCACAAGATCCAGGAGCTTCTGATCCTAACAGCTTTCATGGCTTCTTACATCTAGAGTATCCCAATTTATTTTTGAACTGAAATCTCCATTTAATATAATTTTTTAGATTCCTCTTCCAGTCTATGTAGTAATGTTCTTAACCCACAGCTCAGGCTGTGTAGCGTCGTGTTGCGAGCCACAGCTCAGGCTCTGCTGGCCGTGCATCACTGTTAACAACTTGACCCCCACGCAAACTTACACATGGCGCTATGCAAAGACGGAGAGAAAGAGTTTCCCCCCCTACCAGATGATGCCCTGGATATTTATCTTCAAGTTTATAATAAACAAAAACAAATTTTTATTATTATTATTATTTTTTTTTTTTTCATTTTTTCACTGCTCCCCTATGTAAGCTCATGCATGGCCTTACACAAAGATGGAGAGAGAGAGAGATTACTTTTTTTTTTCTTTCAGCAGATGATGCCCTTCAAGTTTATAAAAAAAACGAAAATAAAAGAAAATCCCTTCATTTTTTGTGCACCGTGGGGTGGGATGAAAAAAGGGAATTGCGCAATCCTCGGGCTAAACTCTGAATAGTAATATCTGTCTGCTCCTCATATTCGCCTCTTTCCCAACTGTTTGTTTTGGGTGGCATGTATATATTTGCCACACTTTCCCTTCAGATATGTTAATCTCTAATGCAATCGGTTCTAATTGCAAGGGTATATCTAGTTTTATTTCTTTGACTTGTAGATTTTTCTTTGTTAATAATTCCTCCTCCTTTTCTTAAATTTCTGTCTCTTCTCCATATACTGGATTGTATTCCTCTACGTTTAGGGTATCATTTGATATCTTTGGGGTTAATTTTGTTTCAGTTAGGCAAATAATATGTGGTTCCTTTTCTTTGGTATAGTCTTTCATCTCTTTTAGACACCATTCTATCTACATTTCAGTACATCAACTTAATCATCTTATTTACATATTTGCCATAGGCTGAGTCTACTACCTTCCTTCTTTTTAATCCCTGTTGGTTATGTACCACTTTTGGACATGCAATCCAATTACTGTACTTTGCAAAAAGATTCACTCTTCTCTTCCTCTGATCTTTCCTCGATGTTTGTTTTTGCTTCCTCCCTCTTCTCCTTTAGTATTCCCAATTCCTCTTTAGTTAGGCATTTTCTTATCCATACTTTTTTAAATTCCTCTTTTTCCATGAGTTTGTTTGCATTTTTTAGTAATTCCTCCACTGTGTTCACACTCTGGAAGGTTACTTTCAGGGGCCTTGACTTATTTCTCTCATATTTCCCTAGCCTTTTGTGTTCCTCTATGTCATAGATTTCCTCTAATACTTCCTTCAATATGTTCATTATATTTGCCATCTCCTTTTTGTCTCAAAATATTGTTTCTTATTTTTTCTTCATCCATACCAGTGATTACTACAGATCTGTTGATATCTGCTGAAACTTTGACCAGTTTGGGGCCATTTTTAATTATTTCTTTCACTTCCTTTCTAATGTTTTTTTCTCCAACTTTGTTTCTAAGTCATTCCTATTTCAGCATACGTAGTTTCTACACTATCTTTATAACTTTGCATCACTTCATTCACCTGGGTTATCTTCTCTTCAATATCATTGCTTTTGTCTTTCAGACTGCTTGCTTGCCGAATTGTCTCTGTATCCATTCTGAACTCCTGCATAATACTCTCATGGTTAACAACTGTATTTGCCATTTCACTAAACTTCCTTCTAAGTGAACCCACCTCAACTGACAGCTCGTCTTTTGTTGTGCCATTTTTGTTAACTCCTTTACTAATTTTTCATTTTCTTCCTTCTGCATGTGTAATTGCTTCTTAATTTCATCTATTTCACTTTGAAAAGTTTTCTTCACTTTGTTCACTTTCTCTACTAATTTATTACTGTATATGTTTCCATTTCAACCAGTTCTGGGTACAAATCATCATCCTGTTTTCTAGGTTTATCCCTTTTCTTAACTCCTTCCATATTCACTTTCCTAAAGATGGTGCTCATCTTGTAATTTCACTGAGAGGGGTATGTTATACTTACAAGTTTGCATATCCTTGCTGCCCGCTTACAGACAATGCGTTGTCAGCGGATTCTTGCACTACTTGGATGTATTCTGTTAATTGGATGACACTTTTGCTTATACTTGCTCTACTACATTAGAACATCAGTTAGTTTAACCATGTACCGAACTTGACTCATATAAAGATGTGTGGCCGTGGGTGGCCAGCGCAGAGTGAGGGTGTATGTGTGTATGTGTGTGTGAAGACTTGTAGACCTGTAAACATGACAAATACAATCTTACAAAAAGTTTTGGAATACACAATTCTTAATAACAGATACAAGTAAATTACTTCAAAAAGCCTCCTCTTAATTCTGCTGAAACAGCATTTCACCCTCATGTATGATATCCTCAAATAGCAGCTTGAGTCTGACACCATATCATTCCTATACATTCCTATGTTAAGGCTGGATTTCTACTAATATACATAAATAATCATCATCATCTGGATCTCCTTTCTTGGGTGAGGAGTAGCAATGTCCAGACAGCCCAAATTTGCCCAATCCAATGGGCCACGCTTCCATTCACTCATCATTCAAGCTCTCGGAATCCTGGCTCTATCGGATACGACAAAAACATTCACCACGTTCTGTAGCTTCACTTCACATAAATGTATCCGATAGAGTCAGTCCGGACACTGCCATGTTAAAAGGGGTGCCAAATCCCTGATCATGTACTTCTCCTCACAACATTCATCCAGCCAGCTCGATCTCTTGTCAGTTCCCTAGCATCATCGACTTCCAAACCTTTCTTCTTCACACATTCATCCACCATACCTCTCCACCTTCTCCTTGGCCTACCTTGCCTCCTCCATCCTTCATATTTGCTCAGATATACCTTTTTCACCTCTCCATTGTTATCCATGCTCTTCACATTACCATACCATCTCAGTACACTTTCTTCGATTCTTGTGTCCACAGACTTCCTCACTACACATCTTTCACGAATCACATTATTTCGTATCCTATCCACCTCTGTATTCCATATACATTCCTCAGCAGTCGCATCTCCACTGCTTTTACTTCCGACTTTTCATTTTCATGCCACACCATAGTCTCAAATCAATATGTTAAAGTTGGCACTAATACTCCTTCATGTAAGCCTCGTGCAGCTGCAAAACTCAAGTCTCTGTTTCTTATCATGGCCTTCGTTGCACCAGCTACTTTTCTCCCTTGTGTCACTCTACTTTCCACTTCTTCTGCACATTTTCCTCTCTTTTCTATCACTGTACCCAGGTATTTGAACTCTCTAACCAATTACAGTCGCCCTCCACTCACTGTACCATCACACTGGGAGTTACCTTCTCTCTCCATTCATGTAACATCACACTGGGAGTCACCTTTTCTCTCAATAACCATCACTTTACTCTTTTCTACATTTACTGTCAAGGCTCGACGTTCACGGACATCAGCAGAACTCTGCACTAACCTACCAAGTTCTTGTCCGGGATTTGCAAGTAGTACAGCATCATCAACATAATAATAATAATAGAAAAAGACTTTTGATAACATCAATAAAATCAGTAATATATGGCAAGTTCATTCATACATAATATACACTAGGAGTACTGAAATGAGAAATAAATAAATAAATAAATAAATAATCAGAATGAGATGAGGTGAATACAGGCATAAATGTCAGTTCTATGACAGAGGACATACAGGTAAGTTGGATCATGCAGGTCAAACACCAAGATGGTGTTTCTACAACTTAGTGACATGTGAGTCATGCATAACGAGGCCAAAGCACTTACGCTCTCCTTACTTATCGGTGGGCTGCCGGTGCAAGTGTGTTAGAAAACCCAGGTTAAATGTGACACCACCAAACAGAAAACCTAATGATTTTTTCCTCAACTACCTTGTTTAAAAATATAAGAAAAATTAAGTGCAATACAGTATAATGCAGTTAAATTTCAGTTTACACTAAATCTTATACTTTTATTCCTCATAATACAGTATTAAAGCCGAACCAATAGTGAATATTATGTACCAATATTTTGAAAAATTCTTTAGGCAATATATCTTAGGTACCAACTATGCCATGGGTATTCACTGTACTGTACTGCTATTAATGTCTATTGTACCTGAAGTGAGTGGTAGGTGGTGGTGACCATCATCCACTCACTTGATGTAGTGCTGCCTACTTCTTCCTTAGCCTTTATCATTCTTTTTCTGTGCTTGCCCTCCTCTCTTCCTATTTCTCCCATCTTTCCTGTCGCTTCTTATTGCTTTTCTTTCCTCTACAGGTGGCTTTACATTGAGTGACAAGCCAAATGGTTTCCTGTAAGCCAAGAAACCATTTACAACGCCGGGTGGTAACCATATAACCAAACCATACGTGCTCCCTATGTGTCAACAGGTGGGTTGGTGGAGGGTTAGTGCCCCTCCCCGTAAAACAAATAACTCCAAGTCAAATGGCCACCCCCTAAGGGATTATGGCATCTGGCAATAGATAGATAGATGTAGTACCTGAAGTGGTGACTAAACTGTATGGTCTGGTGTGTCTGTGGTGTTTACCACTGTTTACTAATACATGTACTTCCATCTTTTTTAAGTATTATATTTTTATTAACTTTACTCAGTTTTTAATTTACTAAGCTAGTACTGAATCACCATCCTGGCACACACAAACAAGGGGAAAAAGTGCAGGCAAAAGCACATATACTTTCTTAAAAGCTTTTGGTAACAAATGCCATGTAAAAATAATGCTATTGTTGCATGGCATCCAATGCTAAAACTACTGTACATATAAATGGAAAGCTTTGTTGTATAATTATAATACAATTATACAAAGTCATTTTAAATAAATGGAGGGCTATTAAATGGTTTGTACGATATAGTATTTACATGACACAAGTGAATAATATTTATTTCATTATAAAGTAGGTTTAGGTAACAAGCTAATCAATGCATAATAACAAATAAATGCAAACATTTGCACAGTATGAATGTAATGTTTGACTTGTTATTGGCTCATTATAACTTGTTCCAATGTGTCAATAAGTTGGTTGGTGGAGGGGTACTGCCCCTCCCCATAAAAAACTGCAGTAACTCAAAGTCAAAGGGCCACCCCTTACAGGATTAGTTTGTCTAGCTATAGAGAGATAGATTATTATGAACCAATTTAAGAATATTTACTATTTACCTGCATATAAACAATTGTTCTTTAAGTTATAATTAAAGTGTGGCTCTAGGATTCAACATGATGAAGGCTGAGAGATTTCTATGCTTTACAATTTTAGAACTATTAGTGCTTGCATGTGTTACTGGATGGACTTCTGCAGTTATGAAAGTTATCAATATCAAACCTACTGATATACAGACGTTCTCTATTTAAATATAATAATGTACTTAAAAAAAAAAAAAAAAAAGAGAGAGTCACATATTTTCAGATGGAGATGCACTAAAGCTGTGGTAAGGGAAGCTTGTGTCAGTGAGAAAGAAGTCTGCTGCATGAAGCAATGATGCAATGTGAGTCATAGAAGTTTAACACTTTGTGAGTTAGTCAGTTAAATCACCTGAGTGTAGACTGAAAGTTCAAGAACATAAACCACATGTGCGATGTGCTGTGTGAGTACTACTAATATTAAATGAAAAATAAAAATACCAGATTTTCTTCACTTATGCATTCTACTTGTTAAAGTGCTATACAATACTGTCTTTACAGTGACAGAGCATATCAGTCATCATTATCATCATCATCCCAGTCCCTGTTTTGGTAGGGGATGGGGACATGTACAGCAAGGTCCTCAGACATTTATTTAGAAACTATTCAGGGAAGTACTATAACTTTAAATTCCAACCTTCCTCCTCTTGTATTTCAGCAGCTATGACACTTCTTGTACACACACACACACACACACACACACACACACACACACACACACACA